>KN837179.1:249050-269041 GCA_000827215.1 Sphaerobolus stellatus SS14
CTCAAATTCGTTGGAAGGAAGGAATCTCCTGTTCCCGCCGCCGGCGTAGGGAAGATTGCAAAGCAGGAGAAAGAAGAATTCTTGGAGAAGGCATTCGAGAAAGTATAATTGGGCATTGTCTCGTGCATGGTAAATTGACTTCGCGTATATAGATAATGGACAAATGTGTGTCGATGTATTGCTGATAGCAGCACGCACACTACATATTTATACCGTCTCTATAATAAGCCATGCATATCTTAACAAGTACAATCATTCTACAACCTTGTTCTTCTTGCAATTGTAACACTACATCAGCCAGGATCACCTCATAAACTTTCCGTCTCTTGGGAACACAGGCTGTTCCAAACTCACATGTTGATCACACGGAATGACGCAACGAGCTCGTCCGGGCAGTGTAATTCGTAATTAAAAAGTGAAGCAGTAAATTCTTAAGCGCACTTCGTGGCCTGCAGTGCCTCTACAATTGGTAAGCCGAGCCACGCTGCTGCGCCCGCGAGAAGAGCAACGCAAGAACGACGGGTTTCTGCCTCTCGAGTACCATTTGAGGCTATAGCGAAGCTAAAGAAGTAGATACAATAAACGATCGATAGCATCGCTAACTTTTATTTCCAAAGAAAGAGAGACAAAAATTCGTGAGCATTCTGACGAAGGATGAATCAATAAACACTGGCAGGAGATATCGCCGCGTCGGCCGGGAAGTGCGGGCATTTCTCTCTCTCTCTTATATATATATGTCTCCATTATCCAACGGAGTGTCTATCAATATTAGTTTGCTGTTTTCAAGGAAACCAGGTAGTCTCGTGCCAAGGCGCTCGCAAGAAGTCGAGCGCTCGGAGCCATGCAAGCTGGCCTGATTCGGACCTACTAAGTAGGGAAATTAGCTTGAAAGAGTCTTCGAAGAAAACCTCAGGCGTATTATTGTTTAACTGTCAACTTCGGTTCTGAAATCTAGCAAGAATTCAGGCGTCATTGTTTCATTGTTTTTGATTGGAGGAATGGATAGGCTTACATTCTAAGTTCTCATGGGTACTACCGTAGCCGGGAAGGTCGTGGATTGGAAGTCGAATTTAGCCTGTCAAGCCAAGCCCAATCACGAGACCGCCCGATATTTCCCCGGTACCCTTCATTAATTGTTGAAGAAATCCAGCGCACAATGTAAACGGCATCATATAAAGGCAGTAATAAAATAAAATAAGTAGTCTATTAATCCGTTTAGTCTAATCTTTCTTATGTAGAGTACGGTGGGCGAGCGTCGCCAGGTTACTGTTAAAAAAAGTTAAGGAGAAAAGAAAGACCTGCGACCTGCTGCAAGCCAAACAAAGAGGCTAAAATGAGACTTTACAAGGACCTTAACTATTAACCATTGGACCACTATACCATATAACCTTGGGATAAGATGGTGGCATATGACGTGAGATCTGCGCCGAATTACATGTATAACCTTCTGAGGACCCTCTACTACGGTGGGCGAGCGTCGCCAGGTTACTATCTTGAGCATTGATTGTTGATTATTGCAAGTTGATCTCAGTTCAACTGCAACTTGCACTAAGGATGTTTCTAGACGGTATATTAGAAGCTACTAGAGATTGATATTAGTATTAGAAAATATTTAGAAATGCATTTAAAATATTTACAGCAGTCAGAGAGGTAGAAAAGAAGGCATATAGGTAGGAGGAGTACTTAGGTGAATTATTCACGATTCCGAAGGGTCTCGACGGGTCTCGTTGACATAAATAGACACATTTATTTCACTGAGTTATTGAAGCAGACGTTGTGACAAAATTTTGTATCTTAAGTCTGAAGTTCCATCGGGACTATGTTCTTCATAAATGCATACCTTACGCTAGGTACCCTACGCCCTTCAGGTAGAGCATATATTCTCTTCAAACTCTTGCGGTTGGCAAGATGGACGCTATAATTAGTAATCCTGCATAGAAGAGAATATATGCTCTACCTGAAGGGCGTAGGGTACCTAGCGTAAGGTATGCATTTATGAAGAACATAGTCCCGATGGAACTTCAGACTTAAGATACAAAATTTTGTCACAACGTCTGCCTCAATAACTCAGTGAAATAAATGTGTCTATTTATATCAACGAGACTCGTCGAGACCCTTCGGAATCGTGAATAATTCACCTAAGTACTCCTCCTACCTATATGCCTTCTTTTCTACCTCTCTGACTGCTGTAAATATTTTAAATGCATTTCTAAATATTTTCTAATACTAATATCAATCTCTAGTAGCTCCTAATATACCGTCTAGAAACATCCTTAGTGCAAGTTGCAGTTGAACTGAGATCAACTTGCAATAATCAACAATCAATGCTCAAAATAGTAACCTGGCGACGCTCGCCCACCGTAGTAGAGGGTCCTCAGAAGGTTATACATGTAATTCGGCGCAGATCTCACGTCATATGCCACCATCTTATCCCAAGGTTATATGGTATAGTGGTCCAATGGTTAATAGTTAAGGTCCTTGTAAAGTCTCATTTTAGCCTCTTTGTTTGGCTTGCAGCAGGTCGCAGGTCTTTCTTTTCTCCTTAACTTTTTTTCTTTGCCAGGGAGGGGGAGGCATAGAGGCATAGAAACCATTTTCCGTCCTCGAACCTTGCTATTAAATATAGAGTACTTACGAGCATAAGTGCCTGGGAGAGGACCGGCAAACTGCGAGTCACAAATCCATGATCACAATTTAATCCACGACCCTCCTGGCAACTGTAGGGTACCCAAGGAAGTGACCTTACCGCGCTCAGGAAACTGACAATTAGGATAAGTATGCCCAGAATCCGTCAAAATTATATGACTGAATCAAGCCTAAATGATTCATATTTTTATTTACATCGCGACCTGTGCAATTTGGACTCGCTCTTCCTCACTCACCGGTAGCCTTGAGCCTATTCCGCCTCGCTATGGAGTTTCCGGCCATGGGATTGGCCCTAGGGGGGGTACAACCAACAGAAGACTCACGGTCCCCTATTCTTTAATATTGTAGCGATCAGAATGTCCTCTTTAGATCGGAGCTTTTGGCGATGAATTAATGATGATATAAGGTTTTATAGTTGACTGTTGTAGGATCTTTGATCTAAAATATCTCAGTAGAATTAATATACGATTCAGATACCCACATCAATAAATTGTTCAACATCGGGGGAGGCGATCCAATTAAAGGCAATTAGGGGAGTTCAGAGTTGGCCGCTTCAAATCCCGCTTCAAGTTGGGTTTCAAGTGGGGTTGAAGCAGCTCAAAGTGTGAAGCAACTCAGGAGCTGCTTCAACTTGCGCCTCATCCTGTCGAAGTTCAACGCAAAAAATCCGTGAAATTCCATGGAACTCCAGTAAATATTATGTAATAATTGAGTAAATAGACCAATCAACCGATAGTCCCTCAAAGTCGACTGATAATCTCTCACAAGTCGAAGCATGCCTCGTAAACGGGATAGAACTTCAAGTCCTGTATCCAAGACCAAAAAGGTCAAAGCGACTAAGCAAGCGAGCGAAGACCTTCCTCCCGGGAGAAAGAACACCAGGAGTCGTCAACAAACTCGAGGCAGTCTGACGATCAGCCTGTCGAGGCATAACTGATATTCAGGGTGCTAAAGTTAGGTTATGCCGATGTTTGGATTCTTTTTTGGGGAAGATGATAAGTACATGGAATACAGTGTCTGAATCAAGGGACTGATGGGGGTAGTCAGAGCTTGAAGCGGGATTTGAAGCGGCCTGAAACGGCCAACTCTGAACTCCCATAATATCGGGCCTTGTTAGTGACTCAGGTGGCACGCTGAACGGCACCGGCCACTTACGCTTGAAGCTTCGATCCATCTCATTTGTTGCAGTTATTTCTGAAAAGATCCGCCGTGGCGAGGACAATGTTGATATTTAAATAGCGTTAAAAGTTTGCGGCATCAGGGCAGTGATAGCCTAACACCCTTTCAGCTTGGAGTACAAGTTGTTCATCTGAAATTCATGAGTATTATATACGTGGACGATACTAACGAATCTATTCACTACGATGGTCTCTGGACAGCAAGGTCCAGCTTACAGGAAACCGTGCAACTGTACATAAACTATATAGTGCTATATAGCTTGTGTAGCTCTCCGTAGCATCAAACGCTCACGCTACGAATGCTATACAAGCTATGTAGCGCTATATAGTTTATGTACACTTGTCAGGTTTCCTGATGCTGGATTTAACCCAGGAAACTACTTGGACGGGATTTCCTTTAACAACACTATTCGCGTGCTTCAAAGCAGCGGGAGTTTTTCTTCCAAGTTTACCGGTATTTTCTTTCCCTTGTGAAATCCTAAAATTTAATAATAATCTTTCTTTCCGAGTCAGATACCCTTATCAATGTTACTGGCGCATACACGCCCCTTGTCGAGTTGGGGGGATTAATCTCTTTGACATGGAGTTGCTCAGTAGATGGCATGGCTTTACCTTCAGCTCGGAAAGTGACGACTATTGGGAGTCACCGGACATTGTGTGGCACGATCGAGGGGTTCCAGTTAGAAGATAGGTCGCACGAGCTCACCGTTTCGATCAGCACTACGGGTACGGTGTCGTATCAGGTCTAACTTCCCCACGCGTCAAGCAGGTGTCACACACCCGGTGGGTGTACACTGTAGAGCAAAAATATTTACTAGCTTATAATGCACCTTATAGATATGCTAAGGAAGGAACACTGAATTAAGAGTCATTGATTATGTTAAATATATTTCTGAACAATATCTTAAGTTATCTCCAAGTGTCTGCTAACCCTGGCAGAGGCCTGTAAGCCTGACTAAGTGAAAATTGCAACAATTTTCTGTGACACAGCCTCAAGAGTCAAAGACTTGTGGCTTCATCAACAACTTCTCCAGCCTTGCTATCCCTGTATGACGGTCTGCCAGGGCTGTAGTGGGATTTCCCTAACCTACCTCCTGATGCCGGGGGATGTACACGATGCCACAAGTTAAGTGTTCTCGACCTCTCCGAGCCTGAAAAAAAAGACTATTAGGGTGTGTATTTTAAATTTCGAAAGCTACTATATCTAACACTTTTTGTTATATTATAGGATACGGCTCAGTGTCAGGGTTGCGGTGTTACCTTTCCATTTTTGACCGGTCCTAACTGTGGCCGATGTATTAAAGCCAGTCAATCAGCACCACATAACCCTGGTATGTATCTTTCTATCATATTTGATCTCAGCTCATAACTACTAAGCAGGTACTGCTGATGCCGGAGTTAGTACATCAGACATATAACCTGGAAGAAGTGTCGCATGGATTACGTACCGGCGTACCTTCACCAATTAATACTGGTCTTAATAGGGCGCATGATCTTAACCACCGGACCCAAGCTGTCAGGCGTGTGCTACGCAATGATTCGCTAAGAGTAAAATGAGTCTTCACATGTCTCCAGAATATCCTTAGAGGAACCTTGGACAAATTCTGGTCGCATGGAAAACAGTCAGGGGAAAAGAAAAAGCGTGTGATCTATCAACGCCGTTTCGAGTCACAGTGTCACGCTCTGAATTTCATGACGCGCGGGAAAATTAGACCTGATACGGATACGACACCGTATACGGGCCAACCCTTTTATTTCGACTTTATTGGATATCTTCTTTCTATCGGAGTCTCACTACTATCCAACTCGGATGTCTCAATATTCATTGGTCCAAACGATACGGCAATCTCATACAATACTGTCTCGGATTGGTCTACTTTTACACGTGGCCTTAATTCTTCTGAGGAAAGTGAAATTGCATGGAGCTCAATCATATCACAAGTAAATGGCGCACAATTTATACTTCAATTTTATGGTGAGAACCATGCACTCCGGTGATACTATATTGACTGATATTCAGTTCCGCTACTTATCTAGGAAATCTTTGCGTTGGTACGGTCAGATACCATGGAGGCTGCCCCATAATTCTAGCCATACATCATACTCAATAGATGGAGAGCCTCCCGTCAATTTTAACCTATCTGGGATACCTCCACCCAATGACACAACCACCGCCAATGCACAAGTTATCCTTACACTTTTAGGACTCTCTCCCGGCCCTCATACACTCAAAGTTGTCTATAAAGGGTCGAGTTCTGAAGTTCCAATGAGTATCCAATATTTTACTGCGACGAGTGGTTCTTATGAAGATATTCCGGGTACTCCAGGGGGTCGACCGGCTCAGGTTCCTTTCACCACTTCTCAAGTCTCTACGTCGACCACTGCAAATTCCAACGGAGGAAGGATTGCCCCAATAGTAGGCGGAATGCTTGGTGGACTATTATTACTCATGCTGCCTCTCTTTGGAATCTGGTTTAGAAGGCACAAGGCCCGTCTACGTCTATTTGCTGGGGAGGAAAACGTAGAACCGGAGCCATTCATTTCTTCCTTAGGCAGCTTGAATGGTCCCCTAACAATAAAAAATCCCGGCGAACAGAGGCAAACCGCTATCCAAGAAAGGCTAACCGGTTCAGGTGAACCCAACAGAAGAATTCTTGTTGCACAAACACCCGGCCATAATGAGAGCCATACTTCTAATGTAAGGCACTCATCACTATCAATTCTTCGACATGAAGATAGCGGGTTGCGCATTGCGTCGCCAGACGACAACGAACACATATCATTGGAGCTTCCTCCAGAATACACACCCCAGTGATGCTTTTCAAGCTGTAGAAGATTGAGTGCTTTGATAATGTCAATGTCGATCAGTCCACGTACCTGACAAATTATGTATTTGTAGTTTCGGGACAAGTTGTACTAGATACCGCAATCTTCAGGGCTATATAAAGAAATCGCATTGATAATACAGTAAATTATACACTGACAATAAAATAGATCGCCTGAAAGTCGACATGAACTAGTTAATCCCTACGTTTAGTAATAAGAAGGTTCAATATAGTTACGCTTGACAGTAGCACGAGGGAATCTGATATACAGCGAGAACGTCGATAAGAAGATAGTTTTCACGACGGAATATATTGCTGTATCTGGATATATGTCTCCCAGCGAAACAAGGAAACCGGTGCCCTTGATTGGGATAGATGGTCTTGCATAAGCTCGGACTCTGCGGTACAAAATTCGAATCATACGAAACCATTTGAATAACCAGAACACGTACTTTATCTTACGAGAAAATTCAGCTAAGCTCCAATTTGTCCTCTTCTCTCTTCTTAGCTCGTAAGACACCACGGTCCATACCTTCCGCCCACTCTTTCTTTAACCGATCTTTGTGCCTTCCTGCTCTTTTCTGCTCCTCTTTCGCCCTGATATCCTGCATACGCTCCTTAGATGGAACCCATTTACTCCTCAGAATCTTCGCCACGGCTTCGGGACTAATCCGGAACTTGTCCGCTAGCACAGGCGTCGTAAAGGTCTCCGGAGAATAATGGTGCATTTCACGCAAGCTTTCCATGGCATCACGGGACAGTTTCTTCGGCGGTAACCAGCCTTCGGGGAATTTCTGCTTTAATGCCATTCGATGCCGTGCATGCATTTGTGGTGTAGGCCCAGATGGAGGACGCGTTGTTACAGGTTTAGCGGGTTCTGGTGCAGCGGATGAAGACGCATTGGAAGGATTCTGAGGCTTGAGAGCATAAGAGCGAGGAAGTTTCCAGTCCTTGGGTCGAGGGATGGCAGCTTTACCAACAACACGAAAGGTCTGAGACATATTCGAAAGACTAGGAAGAGGTGGAAAAGTTCTGCAAGTGTGACACTTGTTACGCTCTGTCACGCTGGATGTACGGGCGTCTATTACATTGCCATCTCAACTGGAACCAGGAATCACGATCGCCCTTAGATACTTCCCTTTAGCTTTATTCTGATAGTATGGCAGACGCGTCAGCTACTGAAATCGCAGAAGGTACATGCTTTTTTTTTTTGGTTGTTTTGTATATTGTGCTTATTTATCATGCGATCTCCAGCATACCAAGATGTCCGTTCCAACTCCGAAACTGACTGGCTTCTGCTTGATTATGAGGTATTTACCAGTCAACGCATTTTGTAGCTTCTACTTATGGACTTTTCTAGGGCGACCGTTCTGACCGATTGGTATTGACTGCCACGGGATCCGGAGGATTGGAGGAGTTGAAGGAGAAGTTGGACGACACCCATGCATCCTTTGCATACGTGCGTGTTCAGTATGCCAATGATAAGGAATCTCAACGGGAGAAATTTGTTCTTGTCATTTGGATCGGACCCACTGTTAAGGTCATGAGGCGAGCAAAGGTGTGTTATGTGGCAAATATGACGTTGTTGCGTTGCTAAGGCTTGCTGGCAGGTTTCTGTCCATAGTGCGGATGTGAAGCAGGTTCTTCGAGCATATTCCATAGACGTATCGGCTAACAATAAGGATGATTTGAATGAAGAAACTATCGTTACACGGTTACGAGCGGTACGATTAGTGCCAACTACTAGTCTAGATCTCAACTCAAATGTTTGCTTTTCATAGGTTGGCGGGGCCAATTATGACGGCGTTTAGTCAATTCTCAGGTTATGTTTTGCTATTTATTGGGAACTTGCCGCTTGCACACGTTCTATATTCGATCAGACCCAGTCCCGGATGAGCGGATCTCTCGCTGTGACAAGACGAGCCTTGTTGCAAGGTTATTTTCAGCGGTGGCTAACAAAGGGCTCGCACAACGATTCCACAACCTATCCAGGGACGAGATGTGTCTCAGTATCTGATTACTTGACCAAAGATTCATTTCTTGCCGTTATTCGGCTATTTTCGAAACGCTTATCCTTGAAAAGTTCGACACATATTTCACCTTAAAACATTCACAGAAAAATGAGCTATGCTCTTTTTTTTCTTCAGATCCGAAGGCTATCTATAAGCTTAAGCTCCGCGCGCACCTAAAAGTGGTAGTAAATCAATTCTGACGGAGGCAGCTGATCACCGTGAAATTTAAGCAAGTGTACGGTTCACATCACAGTCTACGTATTTCAAACACCTTTCAAACATCTTTTGACCTATTGTACATCCCTTCCCCCGCTTTCCCACATGATCCCAGGCCATCTCCGAACTCTGCTTCAGTGCTTCTGAAGATCAGAACGTGAGGTCAATCTCGGTTAACTTCATGCATCTCACAATGTCATGCTTCTCTTCCAGTTAGAATCCGAGGCAACCGAGGCATATCTATATGCAGGAGAAACTCACGGTCAACTGAAAAGAATACAGTGCCCAGAGTTCCAATGGTATTGATGGCTATCAACTTTGGGACGCCTTAGCGGCATTCTTTCCCTTATATCCTAATATTCATAATCAATCTTGACAGCCTTTAATTAACTTATCTTCAGCCAGACAGAGACTGATCAGCAGAAAGTACGCCTCAGGACTAGGTCTGCCACACGGCATACCACGTCCTATAGCATACGATCAGGGACACCGAAATGCAAATAGATGATAAACCATAGGCACTAAACATGTTCTAAATGATTTCAAAATAGGCCCGAAACTATGCTTCCTGTCGAAACATAGAACCAGAGTCAATGTCGCGAAATGAATTCGCAACTTACTGCTCCTAATATCTCGAAGGGAAAGAGAAAGGCGAGACGTATATATGTATTAGCACAAGACAAACATTTATACATACACAGTGACAGTGCTAGGTATACAAGGCATTACGATCCAAATAAGATAATCCATGGTGCTGGCAGCTCCTCCCACCAGCCCATTCCGTGATAATAAATAAGAACTATGTATGCCGCTCATGCACGAAACGAGCTATAAGCGGAGCGAGATCGCATAGTGATTAGACGATGAGAAATCGCGAGAAAACGGCACATCAATTACGCGGATGTAGAAGCTCTAGGAAGAGGGATATTTTGTTTGAGAGGTGCGCTCAGTGCTTCCAAGGTGGCATCCGTGTATGGAGGATACCGGATCGACAAAAGTGGCTCGGCTCTGAAAAAGGAGAAATGAAACGTGTAAATGAGGCATCATTATAATATGTCAAAGGTTGAACTCACTCTGCCGGTACGTCCATGGTGCCCCGATTATGAATGAACGTGTCAAAGGCGTACTTGCCTCCTTGGTATCCGTCTGCATGGATTATAGTTAGCTACGCAATAGAAATAACCAAGATAAAATGAAACTCACAGCCTGAGGCACCCAGGGCAGACACTGGAATTTCGGCAACTATGCAGAGGATCGATTAAGGAAGTCTGAATATTGAAAGCTTCTTGGCAACGCACCATTTAATTGCATGAATGTGTCATTATATATGAGTGTGCCGCTAAGAGTACTATCCCTCACTGTGAAAGGGTGATAGTCAAATAATAATAATAAAAATTGATAGAGAGACCTACGATGTCGTTTCGTATCCTCGTCAAGAGAGAAGGCATAAATAGCAAGGGGTTCCGGTCGCTCTGCCAAGAAATCAATAGCATCATCCAAATTCTGAAGAACGTTTGACATTGAGTATATCGATATTTTTTATAAGTATAATACTCACGTCGACTGGAACGAGAGACAAGATAGGTCCAAAGACCTCATCTTCCATTAAAGAATCACCGCCCTGAACGTCGCGGACAACAGTGACTTCCATTTTCAGCCGTGCTGTATCACTTTTTCCGCCGATGACCACTTTGCCTTTACTTCGTTTGAGCATGTCTTGGACCCTGTGGAAATGACGTTCGTTTATGATACCGCCAGTATCTGGAGAGTCAAGAGAGCCATTGGGAAAGAATTCATTATATCTATAAATATAGAATAAATAAGGATATTCTAGGAGGGGTACAAAAAGAACTTACGTCTTAACCAGGGCGTTCACAAAGTTATCTTGCTGATCACGGGGGATTAAAACGTAATCCGGAGAAATGCAAACCTGGCCTGCGTTTATCATTTTACCCCATAGAACGCGCTTGGCAGCTAATTCCATATCATATTTGGGGTCTATGATAACAGGACATTTTCCTCCCAGCTGTAAGGTCACAATGTGAATTCCGACCAAGGAACAAGACCAATTCGACCATACCTCAAGTGTTACGGGAGTCAGATGCTTTGCCGCAGCAGCAGCAACAATTCTTCCCACATTCATTCCTCCCGTATAAACGACTGCGCGAAGAGAATAAAGAATAAAAATGGATATTAATTAGAAGGGTGAACACGGGATCAAAACGGAACCAGGCTTACTAGAAGACCATTTCAAGTCCAGAAGGAGAGTCGATTGATCGACTCCACCCAAGACAACTTTGAAGCAATCTGAATCCAAGTATTTGGGTATTAGCTGGGCGAGTAGGCATGAGGAATGTATTGATAGGTCGGAAGGTTTAACGACAGCAGGACAGCCAGCTGCAATGGCTCCGATGAGGGGTTGTAAGGTCAAGAGGAAAGGAGCATTGAAGGGCCTATAATTCCAGAATATTTAAACTTATGTATACCGGTATTAACATGCAGGACATACCCGATAATAAGGACAGGACCCCTTGATTGTCTAATGAGGCCTGGGCGTAATCCGGCGTACATTGGGTGTGTCTGCCCACTTAAATCCACCTCCTTCAACCAGTCCTCGAGATGGTCGATAGCGTTCAGACAACGCTGAAAAACAACTGCAATTTCTCCGGCATTGACCTCAACGCGATGTTTCCTAAAATCGCGTGCGAGTGCTTCAGCAAAAGCAAGCTCATTCTCCTGAAGCATGTAGGCCAGCTGAGCGAGTACATGTCGCCTGTAAGACACGTCGCGTAGTTTCCCCGACTTGAAAGCTCGTTTCAGCGAGGCGTGTATCTCTGGAATTTCTGAGAGGGGCGTGTCGGGAACGATGGGTCGAAGGGGAGCGGAAGAGGACATTTGGGCAATGGAGAAGCCTGAGGCGGGATCAAAAGGGGCGAAGACTTGACTATGAGCAGAAGAGCGCCTTGCTTTTATAGTGGATCATGTCTTAGAAACACGGAGCAGGAGGCTTTGATTGAGAACGTTAGCCGCCGGGAGGGGTCTGAGAAGGGCGCCCGCTCACGTCCCAAAATTACACAGGGGCTCCCAAAGAAGCAACCCCGTAGCTTCCTGTCGAACTCCGAACTTCGAAACAGGGCTGGTATCCCTTCCCCACGATGTCAAATCTGAAAGCGACGGTATATGTGAGGATCGAAAAAGTAGTGCTCATCATCGGTTCACAGCAGCTTCTCAGTCTTACGCAACGTTTCGCGTGAAAAGTCTTGCTGGGAATTTGCAGGGGGTGAGCGGGTTGGGAGGGTCGTCTGGCAGGCACTATCGCTTGGAGAGTTTCTGTGTGGCTGGCTGTTCCGCTGAATATTCATCAGAATCAATGAGCCATACCAAATGGAAAGACAGTTCGGATAAGGTCGGATAGGAAGGTTGCTCCACGCTTCGAGGTCCACTGACGAGCTGAATCTATCTTGGACTTGTCAAAACGTCCATTCCCAGACGCGACGGCAAATGAAATTGACGGTATCCCGATCCTTTCGCAGCGAGAAGTCAACAAGTATGTGGTGGTACGGAAGTGTAAGGAGGTTACGGTTACTTGCATTTGCTTCCGCCACTTTCGGACCCGGGCCAGACAATTGATCGGCAGCGAGCAGAAGCCTCCAAATGCCGGTAAACAATAGGTACAGGTATCTCGATTCACTATGACGAAGCGTGAAAATATTTGAGCCGCGGATGGCCACAACATGCAGCATCAGTGCGTATGTGTTTGCGTTTTGCTTGCTTTTTCTAATACACCGTTTAGAAACTCGCATAGGCCCCAATTCAAAGCAACTCTGTTTATATGACTAATTTATGACATGAGTCGATCTAACATGAAGCAGAACATCCAAATCTGAGCTAGGCACGGTCGCCGCGGAGGTGCCAGTGCCAGTGGCTAATTAAGCTTGGACTGAGTGGATGGTTAAGTTGTATTGCAGCATGAACATAGAAAATCTCACTACTATCAATACCGGCGGAACTTTTAGTTTCTACAATCCCAACCGTAAGCATGGCCTGATTCTGTTCAGAAGAGCCGGGTTATTACCGGACAGTATCCTCATCAAAGCCATGATTTCATTTCTATCTGTCAGTCCGGTCGGCATTTTCCATAAATATAACGGAAGGTAAGATTAAATTTTCTCAGTTACAACAGGCCTAGCTCGGACTGATTGAATTCCATTAGCAGACAAGACTACTTCGGAGACTTCCCTCGAATGTGCGTAAGCAACCTTTTAAATCCGGCTGGATATCCTATCGCTCTATTATGTGCCCGTTTTGAGTATGTGTCTTGCACATATTTGCCAATGAAGGCCGAGTCAGCTGGAGGGTCCCACTTGCGCACTTGATCATGATCTCATAGGAACCGTCAATTTGAATCAAACATCGAATACAATAAGCAAATTTAGCTCCCTTTTTCAGGTTCCCCACGAGGCGGCAGTGGTTAGTGGTATTGAAATAGATAATAATGTGGCTCATCTATGGTCTTCCCGAATAAGCCTGGTGGTGGTTGTAGTCACTGTGGGGTTCCCGAGAATGAAACAACACATTGTGTAGGTTTCATACGTGGGTTAGAACATTCCGAGATCTGACTACTAAGCTGATCCAGGTAAGAGCCACACTCTGTAAACTGGTGAGTGGCTTTGCTTATCTTAGAGTTTCTATTCTTTCTTTCTTTCCTTTTTTTTAAAAAAAAAAAACGAAAAACGAAAAAAATAAATAAAAAAAATAAAAAAAAATAAAAATAAAAATAAAAAAAACCTAAAACTAAACAAAAAACGGTGATCCCATGAAAGTTCAGGATGTATCTTATGTTGTTCTCAGCGTTCTTTCCCCGTTAGGACTGCTTTGAACCCTATTCCTTAGTACCTTGAGGCTCGGAGTCTCGTCGTTTTTTCTACTAAACGTTCTTGGTATATAATAGTGCGGCGTCATGATTTATACTAGTCATTTGCTCTGGACTCCAGTGGAACCCTGGGTCTCCCTGGGTTCGTCTTCCTTTGATATCAAGGAAACTATTATACAAGAGGAATAGCGTATGATGTTTAAAAATTCCAGGTTCGATTGCAGGAGCAATCGCGTGTTTCCCAGACCTCCCTCACAGGGTGGACTCAGTCTCCTTCAACTCGTTCCTATTTCCCGGGCAACACTGCCCTACTTCCATGGAAAGCTTCTTGCTCTATTTCTAATGAGCGGGGAAGCTTCTGTCCTTCGAACTTCTTCAGAGCCACACTGCTTCCCCGCTCACTTCGCTCAGGTTCTCTCAGTCTTTACAGCTCCCTTGTGAGGCTTATCTGTCCAATACTGCATCGAGCTTCTAGGGTAATGGAAGATCCTTTATTTCAGTCTCGGAGTCTCGGAAGCCGAAGCCGTTGCGCAGGACTTTTGGTGATTTCACTGAATCACAGGGGAAGTAGAAGATTTAATGTCGGCCTGTACGGTGATCGTGCTAGAAAGTCTATAGGAATACAGTTCCTGAGATAACAAGCTTAGTTGTGAGATACATCGGGCAGTAAGTCCAGACTCAGAACTAGGATATTTATGGTCTCAATGTCATCTCAATTCAACCGGTGAGATAATCGGTCTTAAGATATCAGACACGCGGAAAACCTGATGTGTCATTGTTGGCAAGCAATAATTTAGCAATGAATGTAACATCTGCTACGTCATAATACGTACAGATAATAAAAGGAGCGTGGGGAGTAAAGAAGTCGAGAAAATAGAAGTTAAAAGAGTGAGGGTTGCTCCTGCACTGCTAGATGGCCAGAGACTCGGAGCATAAATTTAAGCAACAGTAAATAGCTGACCTGGATAAAAGGAGAAAGAGAAGACGATAGAAGCCAGCTTTCCTACTCTAACAATACTGGATTATTCCCCCTGCCTAACTGAATTTGTGAAATTCTAACGGAAGGAAGAGGCGGAATGTTACTTCCGACATGGTGGAAACCCATAGTAGAATGCATGCTGTCCGACTCTGCGATATTTGAATAGATGCTGAGCCTGTTTTCTGTTTCCACCATGTCTCTTCTGGGTGAATGGGAGATCAAGGACTGTTCATGGGACGTTGTGGAGAAGTCATAGGAATACGGCATCATCATGGGTAAGGCCGATCGACGTTTCCTTCGCCATATGATCAAGGCAGTCACCAGAAGGATCAAGACGATCCCTCCCGCTATTCCGCCAATAAGAGCACCTAAAGGTATATGGCGAGAACCGATGATAGCCTTGCTTCCCTGAGTATTTGTAGAGGAACCCGTACTAGTACTAGCATGTTCCGCTGAAGTACTGCTGATCTGTTTGGTCGTTGAGATAGTACTGCTGCCGATGCTAGGAAAAATTATGGAAAGCGAGGATGGTAAAAGCGAAGAAGATACTGTAAATGGAAGTGGAACGGTAACGTTTACTGTCCCCGTTGACGGTTTCGTAAAAGGTGTCGGCGTGGAGGACACTGTTGTGTCGGTGACCGTAGCAGTCGCATTCAAGTAAGGGGACGGTGAAGGTGAGGACGAGGAGTCTGTTGATTGATCAGGTGGAACGGTGGAATTTTGTACAAATAAGTACTCCAATGTCAGCGGCGTTTGGTCGTCTGTCCCCATATGCGTCACTTTGAGAACGTGGGGTCCAGGGCTCAAGTTTGACAATGAAAAAAAAGTTTGATTGAACAGATCGGTATCCGAATTGCCAGGAAGACCATTAAGCAGGAACGTCTTTGGATCTTCATCGTCGATGGTGTAATTAGCAGAGCTAGGACTATGTGATAATTGTGAGGGAATCCATCCGACCCATGTGACAGATATTCCTGTTGAAGCCACATTAATCGTTCCGCAAAAATGTCAAACAACGAAATATATTACCGATAAAATCCAGCGTGATCTCAGCACCTTTCGACTGTGTGGAATAGGCCACGCCATTGAGATTCGTCCATTCCCCACTTAAGGTCAATGCGGGATCCGTGTGGTCAATTTTTATGATTGCTGAATCCAAAGGAACGGTTGGGGATGGTATATATTCGATAGAATCCATGTAGAACGCTTTACCCGTAGTAGTAACGGATAGACTGAAAGTATGCGGACCATCTTCTAAGTCGCTCGCACTGCATAAAGGCCAATTACTTTCGATCCATTGAAATAGCGGCTGGGCTGAAATGTCTGAACCATCGACGGCACAGACCCAATCATAAATAGCAGCTTGTCTCTTGCTAATTTCACCGTTATTTGTCACGTAGGCTGTAATACTAGATCCTATTCGATGTTCAGACGTTGTAATCAAAATTAAAAAAGCATTCCAAAAATGTACCATTGAAAGAGAAACTCAATCTCGCATCTGACGTTGTCGCATGTATAGTCCCGTTGTACGGAGAGCCAAAATTCCCATCATCCTCTGGTTCGAGTCCAACTTGTTGCCATGGGCCGACATACTGAATTGAACTGTCAGTATCTTCAATCACAATTTTTCTCGGTACGGCCATTATACAGGTGACATGAAAGTAGAAGGATAGGGGGTCTCCATCCGACGGCGAGGCTATTGAGCTGGTGCCCGTTGCTATCAACCCTTGAAGTGCAAGTGAGTTATTATCTATGTATGATTGGATAATTATAAGGGCATACCATAAAGGCACGGAAAAAGAATGCTGCTGTGGCTCCATCAGTACGTATCCATCCAAAAAATGGAATTGCCTCGGAGGTTTCAAACACCTTAGGGTCAAAATTTCCTGTTCAGATACGATGAACCCCGGTTTCAAGTCTTCTAACGTGGTCATATGAGATGATATGACGATCATTTTTCTAAACAGAAAAACAGAAAAACAAAGCTTTACTGCCGTATTCTTCCTCCATCGTCCGAGTCGACCAGTGTCATAAGATGTCTATTGTCGAATAAGACACTGCACAGGTATACAACGTTTCGTATCTGTGGAATCCATTAGCAGTTCTCCTGTGCCTAACAAAAAAGATGGGAATCGGAGTTTCAAGGTTGTCAACTGCCATACGAAGAATGTGGAGGTAGGCTGGAAGCTGAAGTTGGACCGAGGCCCATTGGGTAGTGGTAGACGCTCGTCTATCTATAGAAACGTACTGCGATAATATGCACGCAGCATCGCAGCATGAACAGCAGAAGGAATAAGTGCTTGGTATTTCAAGTATAAGATGCGTTGTATATTCGGACCTGATCATTTATAGTACTCCAAAAAACCTTTTGATTAGACTAAAATTGAGTCTATTTGTAATAACAATTGAAAATCACAAATAAAATCACAGTAATTCCGAAAGGGCAAAACTTCCCTTCGACCCAACATCAAAACAGCTTCCTTTTTTCCTGTTACTAAAAATCTATGTACTCTACGACTGACCTCTTGTCATGTCTTTACTAATGGCATCCTCCCCTTTTCCGGATACAAATCTCATCCATTCACCAATATAAATTGTCTGTATCGCCGCGCACAATCTTTCTCGAGAGAGACAGTACACTGGTGTCATACAAGGAGGAGGAGAAATTATTAGATCCGACTAAAAATGGGCTCAACACGGATTCGAATTCGTGAACGCTAAATAGGAGGGTGACTCCTGGAATCCCCTGTGATCGATCATAGAACCGGCATTATCAACGTTCGCGGACTCCTTTGTGCACTACTAGATGGATGCAGTTTCCGGGAATATCTACACATTGACATGTATAGCCGACTCTAGAACTTTCGGGTCCTCAACTAATAACCCCTCATTTCAAGCTAAGGTTCAGAAACGATTCAGAGGCCTTTCTCGGAATAATATCAACACAATTATTTGGATATACGTTCATTGTTGAGGCCGAGGTGAATTATAAGAATTGACATGTAGTATCTGTACAGTGTAAAACCTTTAATTCCCCGAGTCCCCAAGTCGGCCATACATGCGTATTACTTCGAAACCGTGATCGTCAAAAGGACATATGACGAAATAAAATCAGAGAGCTCAGGAACACCCAATTCAGGTAGTAAATTCTCCAACTTGAATGATGAGAAGCGTATGGAGAAACGGTATACCCATCTACTTCATAACACTTGGCAACATCATGATGCATGATTACTCGCCGAATCGGATGTAACTAATCACATGGAGGCGGAGCCTTGGATCGCTCTGAAAGGTTGTAAAGCTACTGTTCAGTAAGGAAGGGGGGAAATGTAATTAGCAAATTGATCACCAATGATTGGTAGGTCCACTCCACGGTGGCCATGATACTCACCTAGCAACGAGGTGCTTCACTTCAACGTTTACCCTAATTTAATTAACGTCATGACCAAATCTGGAGGGAACGTGGAAGTCTAAGGGTTCGATGGGACCACTGCGGTGCACGAGCACTGGCAGATCCAGTCAATGAGTTGTCCAGCCAGCCTATCATCCTATCATAGCCCGTCGTTCCTAATGGCTCAAAAGCTTCCTAAGGATTTTCACTCGACCATTTGATAATTCCAGCCATGCAATTAAATATAGACTTAAATACCTTATCAGCCTCAGTCTCTCGTTCTGGCCATTGCGGCCTGATTCCGAATGAAGGAAGAACGGTTGTACCGAGTCGGTTCACAATTCTGATCAACGGTTGAGTGCAGTTACTGAGAGCTATTGACATCGATGACAAGCGAGATACGACAAAAGTATGTAACTGCCGAGGTCCATCCCCATTAGCCAGTGTAATTTTGAGAAAGTAACATCCCTTATCTCTCGGCTCTCTTCCCGTTGCAAGGCACCTCGCATGATTGGCAGACCGCCAGTGGCATACAATGATCATTCAAGGGAAAGGAGCAATTATTTATACGGACTATTTAGTTCTCCGCTTGCCATATTATCTTTACCGTGAGCCTTTCTCTCCAGAATAGAAGTACTTTATTCAGAAGCCAGTACGCACAATCACAGACCGATTGCAAGTGTGTTTGTACGTATTAAGCCCTGGAGTGCTGGTTTAAATTAATAGGTCATTAGAGGTAAATTCAAATAAACAACATAGATAAGGGTTTACTATTACTGTCGCCAAGGACGTTGAAAGAGAACTTGAATGTCCATTCCTGGGCCTTCAACGTAACTTCGACGCATATATGCGTCAAATATTATCCTCTTCGATGGTCAGGAAGGGAACAAGCACTGTGACGCGATATTCGGAATGTTAATCATATTTAGAAGCTTTTGCTTTAACCTGATCTAAGTATAGGCTATCTCTTGTATGGCGCATGCAAACTTGAAACAAATAAGTATGTTGATATACGTCAAGGCCTCGGGTTCTTATCTTAGCGATCTATTGTAGAAATGCCATGAAGACATGGGGGTATACGTATATTTCATGACCAAAAACACAACAGTCCGGATCGTCTATTACATTAGGACTAGTACTAACAAAACAACTATACCTGAGAGACAGACAAGGCGCGAAATGTTTGTTCAAAAGAAGGTGGGTGGGTGTCGCCGGAACAATAGGAAAACAACGTAAGTAAATGAGAGAGCCCCGATAATGACCTCAAAAGAATTGGAAGGTGAAATAAACATCATGCGGCAATGTCCCTCAAAATCAGAATAAGAGGACAGCGGCACCGGTCATAGCTAAGACAGCGGATCCAACAATAGGAATGAAAGGACGGATTGCGAAGCTGGTGTCTTGAGTTTTGGAGCTGTTAGAGCTTGTTTGGGTTGACGACGGATGTGTCGAAGTGGCGCGGCTAGTGCTGCTGGTAGCGGTTGCAGTGCCATTCAAGCGTTCTGCATTCCTCTATAAACGTGGATTTAAAACAGCAGTCATAAATACGCGCATATAGCGACTTACCACGGCAGCATCGAAGTTCTCTGGCGAGGACTCGTTGGCATTGATGACCGCGATATTACCCATTCCGCAAGACTTGGGGAAAATATCATAAATCCATAAGGTAGTGTTGATATTCGCTCCACCGATAGGAATAGTGAAGTCGGCGGTTGCATTTCCTCCAGGACGCAAACCTGAGTTGAAGCCATTGACAGTCGGATCCGTCTCCGAGATGAAGATGCAAGGTTGTGAGAACGAGCCCTAAGGAAAAGGAAAGGCGTCGTTACCAAGCGCATCAATGACGCAGAATTGACGTCACATACCTGGGT
>KN837179.1:273287-287705 GCA_000827215.1 Sphaerobolus stellatus SS14
AGGATCTTGCAGAGCTGCGACTATATATGCTTGGGCATAACAGCTTAGCCTATAATGATACGTCGCCTCTTTGCGAAGATGGCTGAAAGTTTCAATTAGGCGAGCTGTAGCCCATCGACTTCCTTCCGGGATTTTCTTCAGCTCCTTGAAGGCTACGTCGCAAGTCAGTCCAGCAAAGGATTGAACAATCAGATCTTGTGTCTGAGACTCTGGAGAATTTGATAACCAGACGAGGGCTTCAGCGTTGATTGAGGATAATTTGCTGTCGATAGCCTTCCGTTCCCGTTCATGGAGCAAAACGGCTTGGAATGATTTAGACAGTAATTGCTTAGACCGTGTCTGAATGTACCAGATACGATGCGCTAGAGCATCGAACTGTCTGTTACCCGATAGAATAAACTGATTCCATACGGGCTCCAAAATCGTCGTAAAACCGTACAAGAAGAAATGACAACTCTGCGAGAGATAATAGGAGACTCCTTGGACCATTCGATCGAGGAACTGGGCTGCAGGCGTACGAAAAGGACAGCTCGGATCAATGATAGGTAGCAGAGTAGTTATGATATAAATCAATCCCGAAGCGATTGAAATACCCAGGCATACATAATATGCAATGGCATCCAGCGTGGAAAGCAGAAGAATTAGACCTCCAAAAAAGAGACCGACAGCCAGATACATGACTGAAGGAAGGAGGCTGACTACTCCCGACATTTTCCACTTTTGAATACCAGCAAAGCGAAATTGGCGGATCCTGGCGTACGTGTTAGGAAGGCCTTTTAAGCCGGCATAGTAGGCATGGACCCATTGCTTGACCAGAATAGCCACGGAAGATACAGACAGGCTGAGCATCAAACTTGTGAACCACAAAGTATTGATCCAACGAAAGATCACGGGTATTTCAAATGTCAGCGAGACAGGCACATCATTATGGCAGGTTACACCACTAGCCAAACATCGCAGGGAACTGGACATGTCGTTTAACAACACCGTGGTAGTATCTGGCTGAAGCTGTTTATAAAACTCGATTATAAAAGCTGTCAAAATTGCCGAGAAAAGGGCAGCCTAAACTAGTTGTCTTAGTCCATGCCTCAGAAATTGATAAATGAACTGCACCCACAAATACGAGGAGCACGTCCATATCAGCATTCCATCCCTCTGTCATTGATTTGTCATGTAAACGTGCCTCTTCACAGTATTTGTCCCAGATTGGCGCATTCTCGCCAAGCTCTTCACCGATGTCTAACTCTCCTGCGAGAGATTCGCTTCCCCAGAATCGAGAGGGCTGCTTGCGAGGTAGCGGTACTTGCATCTGGGAGTCTTCATCATCGCCTTCAGTTATTTGTATGGTTACCTGAGAAGAGTATTTGGATCGAGTTCCCTTCAGAGCAGCGGCAACTCCGAGATTTAGGTCCGGCTTTTCAGATACAGTAGAACGGTTTCCGAGGGGAGAAGCTGCATCGCGAGTCGAGAGGATGAATTCCGGAAAACTCATGCTCCTTGGATCTTCAGCTACAGGGTCACGGTCTAAGTTCTGCAAATGGTATTTTCTTCTTCTCGAAGAGAACATTTCCGTGGCCGCATTCAGGGGATAAACCGTCGACCTTCCAAGATGTTGGCGGCCTTGACCCCACATTTCACGGTCAAACGTAGACTCGGGAGGAGTGACAGAGATATCGTGGGACCAATCAATATTCCTGGAATCCTGAGCAAGCACATCCTTATCATGCATACTTTTTACCCTTGAAATCTAGAGAAGGGGGTGGGATTAGCACCTTACGACGCAAACAATTGAAGTCGTAAAGAAGACTCAGAATAGGTCTTCGTGTCATCCATGCTGTGCGGGTAGCTCAATAGACTAAACTGGAAGCGATTGGAGCTCCGCTGCTTAGCCAGCCGTCTCTAAGGTACGTATAAATAGGTACCAATGTAATTAATCTCTATTAATCTCTGGTATCTTCCAAAAATAACTTAATAAAAAACTTAATAAACCTATTACGGGAATTTAGGGTGAATCAGGGTAAAGCGGGATCTGATACAAGCTGATGCGGTCCTATCTAGTGGCAGTGGCTTGATGGCGTCTCTGGATCTGACGTCGCTAGTTGTTTTAAGTCACAAAGTAGAAGTAATACAGATGTCTGGACAGTGCAAAGTGTGCAGAGGTACTTAAGTCGGAGAATTGCTTATGCCATTTAAAATAATTTACGGCGGAAACCCACAGGTAAAATTCCTTTAGTTTCAATCGGCTAACAAATACATAATAGTATGGCTATTTATTTTTCACTGGCATAAGCGGAAACAGCAGCAGCAAAGGCAGAATTGATAGCAGTGACGATCGTAGTGGCATTTGCCTTAAGGTCGGCCTAAGATAAGGATGATGTTGAGCGTACTTATTTGTCATAGCAATAAATAAAACTCACGGGAGCAGCATTAACGAGCGCAGTCTCGAAAGCCTAGAATATCCGTCAGTCGTAAAATGTAACGAAATAAAGGAAGCATATACTTACTGAGGTGTCACTGTTGAGTGTGTTGAGGTCGCTCTTCACGATCGAGCCAAGTCCGCTAATAACAGTGGTGTTGTCGAAAAGCGGCTTCTTCGTAACAATGTTGGTCAATGCAGAAATAATCCCGGGCTGAATCCCTTTGACCAGGTTAATAATAGTGGTAGCATCGGCTTCGCTAACGGGACCGGTGGCCTATGCGTATGCGCTTTAGCTGCAAACTCACAGTAGAAATAAGATAAAAAACAATACGTACAACCACGTCTTTAGTACCTTGGGTAATCGCGGCTTCGAGAGCAACGGCCCCGCTATGAATATTCTGAACAAGTCTCAGTATCGTAGACTGGTTTAGAAAACGTATAACACACCAAAGCCGCAACAAGATTGTTAGGGGCAGTGAAAGCGTTAATTGCGTTGTTGAGACTAGTCTACAGTGTGTCAGTATATATATACACGCAAGAATCATAGTAGATAGTGAGGTTACTTACGACATTGCCTGAGATGAACCCAAGGTCGGTCTCGACTGCGGCGACCGTGCGCTTCTCCATAGGAGAGGCGATGACAGTTAACGAGGCTGCGAGAACAACGAGAGGTGCAAAGTTGACCATTTCGAAACAGTAGTAGATGGTAGCTGAATCCTAACGAATCTGATCCATAAACCTGAGTCCCTTTATAGTGGAAAGCAAGGCCATAAACAATAGCTTCCGAATACCAGTTTTTGCTCTATGGCATCATTTACTAAACCCGTGGTATACTCATGTGTTTTCCCTCTGAAGTTATTGAGAATGTGTCCAATCGTCATGTGCGGCTGGGTTCTATTTTTTGAGGTACTTCGAGCTCTTCGTAACATTTCGAAGCTCTTCAAAACTTCTTGTTTCAGCCTAATATGGATACCTGAGTTAAAATCAAAGAAATGATTCCTTTCTGCGTTAAGTAGTTTACCGGAAGCTGAGGGGTCTGGATCCATATTGATTATGGACCTCAGGAACACAGAAATAGGTCATTATATAAACTGAATTAGAAACCAGCTTACTATTCATGCCTTAGTGGCCGAAAAAATTAACTTCAAGCAAGGTAAGAGTAGTTTTCAATGAACTTACGATGTATATAGCATTGTCAGCTGATCAGTGGGTGCCACCCGCAAGGATTTCAAAGCACATGCTTCTCCACGGGCCTATTAGAGTAAAATTTCCCATCGTTCCATTGAGATGCGAATAATGCAATACTTTTAGGACACTCTAAGCATCACCGGAAAATTAGCCGATTCGAGCACAAATACGAGCAGACAGAAGAAGGCAAGTATTGCACCAGATTGCATCGGAGACGATCGTTCACCTACCATATTACCATAGATTATCCTGGCTAGGTCCTCATCTCCATTTAGAATCGTATGTGCACCGGGATCTTTAGACTTGGCAAGGAATATCAAAGAATGCTTCGTACCGTGGCTGAAGAATTCACGGAGGACCAGGCCCTCACCAATTGTAGTATCACTTCGCATCTGCATTTTTAGTGTAAATCAGCAGGTTCATGGACATTCTCATGCATTCTATCAAACAGTATTGTTAACCCGGGCTCGATGTGGCATATACACTACTTAGAAAGTTTACGCACGATGAATTGACTTCTAAACCAGAGAGCAAAGATCCAGTTACCTTCGTCTCGTATATAGAATAGAATGAAACGAATGAGAAAGCATCCGAATTTCCGTTTACCGACCGTATTTCGTGAGTTACTTCCTTCTTTGCGATCTGGCACGAGGAGAATTATCGGGACAGACGCGCTTTCCCTTGTACAAAATCTGAGAGAGAAAATGGAGCAACAAGACGGATCCTTATTCCGAATAAATCATGCCCAAATAAGAATGTGAGATGAAAGTTGAGCATTGCAAAGCTGATAGAGCAAAAAGTGGGATGAAGTACGAACCTGAAAAGGCGCTGGTTCCCAGGGTTCGGCGCTTAGTGAGTCTCGTATCTAACTGCAATCAACTCATGTCCGAAGGAAATGGTCAAGGCCAATTGGGCCAGAGGTTACGGACCGCCTCTGGTGCAGCGACTGCTGTTTCGATATTACGACAAAATCCTAATGACTACCAATTGCTAAATGCTCTTGCCAACTTGACCGCTGATCCTGAATGCTGGGAATACCTTTGTGGTGCTGGTGTGGTTGATCTTTTTATTGATTTGATTTTAAAGACACCTGACCGGACAAGGAACGAATCGGATGTAGGTTTATTTCAATTATCCTTTCTCGCACTACGTACTTACTTACGCCAAATTTCAGGAATTTCCTCTCTGGTTAGTTCCCCTACAGGGACTGTTTAATGCCATGGTTGGGATGCAACGCAGTCCTCAGCAATTCCAGGACAAAGATAACCGAGAAACATTGCTCCATATACTGAAAAATGCTCCTTCAATATGTGGCCATATACACAAGGATAAAACCGGTGTTTGCGCTACACAGCCATCGGCAGATAATGTTAGACGGTCTTTAATATCCTGGATTCAAGCCATGTGGAATGGTGGTCCTATGATCAATGAAACCGGGAGCAGAAGGTAAAGCTATATCCTGATATTGTCTTTTTGGGTTAATGGTTTTTTGAAGCGAACTGAAGGCGCAGCACATTATTGACCTCGCTACATGGAGCTGGATTTATTCTGTGTCGGCAGATGTCCGTTCAAGAGCCGCAATTGCACTCGCAGATGTACTTGATCAACCTAACTCTTCAAAGGAGGATTTAGATCAGGTGGTAATCGCAGCCGATTCTAGAGCCAAGTTGGTCCTAAAGATGAACGCGGTCCTTGATGACGAAGATTTACTAGAAGATTCTCTCGCGAATAACTTGAGCCTTCTAGTTGGTTTTACGGGACAGACTGTCCATCTTGAATTAGCTCGAGAGTTCGCTGAATTAAAGACGCACAAGCACGTCATAAGTTGCCTGCGGCGACAACTAAAGCATTCGGACCTCGACACCGAGACCTGGCGAATCATTGAATATTCTGGGATGCTTACAGTGTGAGTGGGCAATTAACGGATCCATACAATAGAGGTATTCACATGATATCAACAGTAATATTGTCAACGAAGCTGCTTCTCCCACGGAAGATCTTACGAAGTTGATTGACAGTTCTTCGCTGATTCCCTTGTTGGGAGGTATACTCTTACGATCCGTACAAGAAAAGAAAACAAGTGAGTCCATACCAAATGTTCACATGCTTGCAATATATTCTTACTCTCTACTGTATTATAGCTGCGTCATGGATGTCAATGGTGTCCCTCCTGAAGCATACCTGCACGTGCACCTCAAAGACATGTCGCGTTCGCACCTCACCTGCCTACATGTCTGCCCTGCGTACACATCTATCTTGGCGTTGGTGGCCGACGCTTCGAAAGTTAGCCTCGGTTAAATCGGAAGAATCTTCGAAAATCCAGAAAGAATGGATCGCTCTAGGTGCTTTGGCGGGTCTCAATGAAAATATTGAACGCGAAAAGCACGAATCAGGGAAAGGGGTACAAGGATGTTGGCGGGTCGAATGTGTTGATTTGGTTCATCCTTCGGATCCTGCAAAGAATCCACAGCTTCAGAAATGTTCTGCATGTAAGAAGGCCTTGTATTGTAGTACGGCGTGTCAGACTAGGCGAGTGAGAGTAATTGGAACCTGGCTATTGCATAGCTAATTTCGGCTGGCATAGTGATTGGAAAGAGCATAAGAAGAAGTGCAAGGAGTGGAAACCAACAGCGTCTTCGACATAAATTCTTCTTTATGGCAACACCTCGCAGACTCAATATGTGACTAAGTGGTGTCGTTTAAATTATTTGGGTGTTACAAGTAATTCATGATGCTATTATTTATTAATTGGAAGTGCCCGCTACGCTTATCTTCATACGGTTCAACGGTGAACCTAGAATCTCAAGGTAGCCTTGCCTCCTCATGGAGGAATGTATACCTTATTTTAGCGTGGGTTTCCGGGAAACAATAAAGTAAGTCCATAGCCATATATCTTGGCGAGGGAGATACTTTATCATGTATAAATCGCAACAACGGTTGCTGTTCTATTCTCTAGCGCCTCACAGCGAACCAAGAGAATCTGCCAGATGGTGCACATAGCCTACTTCTGCACGTTTGTAAGTATGGAATACATGCTTGGCAAGTAGATTTCAACTTGAAGGATTCCGTCTTTAAATAGGTCTTTACGGTCGCCGCATCGAAGAAAAATCGGAGGTTGACATTAAGGGTTGTTGCAAATCGAATAATCACTCCTACCCTCGTCTAAGCAGAAATCTTTTTAAGGCGATGAAGAAGGGAGGGTTTGGTGAGTGAAACGAAACGAGCCCTGAAAGGGCCATCGAGGCGGGCTTCCTATTACACAGTAGCGAAATCTAACAATAAGTTCTTTCTTCGTTCCTTGAATTTTCTAGGAATTTTGTAAGCCAACAAGAGCATCATATTTATCACCTTTTTGTGTTTCATCTTACGCTCAGGCTGTCATCTTGTTTCTCAGAAGTTCCGCCGTCGCTTGGAGACCACAAGGGCATTGACGTCGACATATTATCAGAACAAACACGTTTAATTTTCTGCCAACAGGAATCTCTCAATGGGCAAAGGGCGTGGCATCTTTAGACAGATGGAGGGAAACATGAGTGAGGGAGAGGAAGGCTAAGTAGCGTGCCATCACTTATAAATGTTGTCGCACGACGCACCGGGTGGAAAACAACTCCGTTCAGGCACCTGGACCATGCATCGAATATTCCAGGCGAGCTTCAAGATTCTAGAATCCTGAAGCTCTAGACCATAGACCGTAATATAGCCCAACTATCCAATCCATCTACGGCAGATTGTCATCGTTCGTAAAACTACTCCAAATAGGAAAAGACAATAGTAAGCGTAAAGCTAAGTATGGGTATGTACTGAAATGATATAGGATAAATAAGATAAATGATATAAATCATGAAGAGAGGGTAACCGAAAAGAAACGAATTGTGGAGCGATGCAAGTACAATAGGAGGATCTAGCTAATGAAACATTGACGACGACGACTGAGTCCCTTAGAGCGAAATAGAAATCCAGGAAGATAAAAGTAGTCCAACGGAAAGTAGTGCCCACACGAACGGCATGTCAGATGCGCCATTACTTGCGAGGCCAACGTTCGCAAAGGTCCCTCCGCACTGCTGCACCGCGAGGCGAGCTGCGTCCGGGTATGTCTTGCTGAGAGCAGGCAGCGGGGTATGCTGGACAGCGTCAGCCGTCGAATTACCAGACATTTGGCCGCCGGATGGAATAGCACTAGCTCCGGACTTCGTTGTCGAGTCAACATATAGGGAATAAACAGCTAAAACACTTTGGACGCAAGCGCCACATGTCGGTTTGACCCCACTGGGGATATCTGTTCCAAGAGGAAGAGCCCAAAAGTAGACGTCTTGGGGAGTGCTCGCTGCCAAGGCTTCCACATAGCAATAGCGCTGGCTGCTGACATCCTCCAAGCATGCGGCTGTACGCATCGCCGTATAGCTTTGGAACCCAATCTGAGCCTGGACTGCAACGGGGTTCTGGTTCGAAAGATCCGTTGCGCAGATATCCTGTAATTGGGAGAGGAAACTTGACATGCGAGAGTCGCATGTATCCAATGTCGGTGGTGTATTGCACGTTCCTGCGATCACGTTATTGATAAGGGTGAGATTTCGTTGGTCGGTGAGGAAGCCGCTGGAGGCATTGAGGAGGAAAGAGAAAGGACGGCATTGGCGGAATGCTTCATCCTGGGTAAAGTTCAGGAAGAAGGCTTGACAGCCCGCTGTCGAGAAGTTAGCGGTTAATGTGTCGAATGGTTGAGGGAATGGTGTCGGGAGAATGGGAGACGACGGGATAGCAGGGACTGCTCCATTCGATACCGCCGTTACAGAGGGTGACACCGACGCGAATGCTGCTATATTAACGGCACCTGAGGGAACGGCTCCCGAGAATACAGAGCTGGACTCTGTGGCCAATTCACGTTTGTTCAATAGAACCGCGTTAAGGTGCTCTACTGGTAGGCCTTTTGCCAGGAAATATGGGACCAGATGTCGCAGCGATGCGAAAAGAATAAGCAGCGCCGGTAGGAAAGCCACCACGAGCAGGATCCGCCTGCCTGACTTCTTTTTCTTCAGCTCCTTAAATATTCTTTCACGTCCGGCTTCCGCTGAAGAGGGAGATTTGGCGACCATAGGCGAGAGGGAGACATTAGGGAAAGGAAATCCAGATTCACTACCGGGGGTGGAGAGCGAGAGCGAGGGAGGAGATGCAGACATGTCTCCTGACGAGGCGAAAGGCATGGGGGAGGGGGGAGGCGTAAACATTACAGAAAAGAGCGACAGCGAGGTTAGACCTAATAGAAGAAACCAATCCGAGGATGTAAGAACATATAAAAGGAGCAAAGTGGCGAGTACTTACCTCTAAAGAGAAAGTGGTGGATGAGAAGGAGATAGAAGCCCTGACCTACACCTCAGCACAACATCATGCTTCAGCGAGCGCCCGCTTAAGAGTGTGTGAGCCTAGCCCCCTGACCGATTCTTTCGAACTCCGCAGATTGCTCAACTGTCCCGGACTGACAGCGGAAATGTACGTCAAGTCAATCTTTTGATACTCACTTGCACAAAGAGTATATATATGACGGCTGTGGAAGTTATTCGTATCTTACCATCCTTTTGTCTTGATTTATTTTGCTATTTCTTGCGAGCTGCGAACCAGGTTCAGGGCGACGATTGAAACCACGCCGGCATCGGGTACCTTATTCAGGTTGTGCCGATCTCTCTTCAGGCTTCTTCAGGTCGCCTTTAAGCAGGGTTTTCGCTTTCTCTCGTAGTTCCTTCCGTCCAGATCACCCCGAGTTGACAAATACCTTATTGGTCTTCTTCCGTTATGCCGTGAAAACCCAAAACTAATCTGCCAAACTTCAAATGATTTATTACCATATCTGGTTTCACCTCTCCTAAATTGAAGATGCCATGTCAAGTTCTATGAATTTTATCACCCTTAGACAGTCAACGACAGGTACTGGGGTTACTGCGAATAACCTCATTTGAGCTGTATAGGAGCCACAAATAGCTACTAAACGCACCCTCAAATCTTATCTTCGATTCTCGTTGATTTGAGGTGACGTGAACGCTCCGACCTATTCCAGTTGGGGTTCCTCTTTGATCTTGTGCGAAGTACAGCTTTGATCAAGGTGTATCGCCGGCTATTCTAATCTGTTCTAATTCCAACATCACGATCACGGGTTGGATTGATGAATAATCCTATTCGTGATTCCTTCATGGAAGACAAATGCCAGGTAATGTATTCTTTTCTCTAGAGAACTGGGAAAGCTCATTCATTAGTAGTGACTCCTATATTTATATGTGTATGCCAGCCTGACAAATCTGAGTTGTGCCCACCCTCCTATTCTGTCACTCTGTGTGTGTCCCTATCATTTGATAGGGTCGCATGCTATTCTGATCTAGACTTTGATACTCGCGTGTCTTTCCCCGAATAGAGTAAGATAGAGTAAACATCCGCCAGATTCTTCGGGATGGTATCTGTAAAGAAATCCAGAGAATCCCTCCCTCCTGTCAATGCTGGCTTCTAGGAACTACTTCCCCTCTTCTAGACTCTACCTGACTCTGCTGGCTATAAATCGACTTGGCTAGATTACGCCAGTCTTCGATCCACCCGCGTCTAAATCTGCTTCGTTTGGCACAATCTTTGCTGCTGTGAGTCTAGATTACTTATGTAGTCTTTGACACTGATATCTTATGCAGTGCTGAATAATGCAGAACCCTAATCTCTTCTCAGATCATCACCCTTAATGCCTTTGACCAGTACGCCCATAGCATGACGAAATCATGATGACCTTTTATACAGTGCCTTCCTTACACTGATGCGGTGCGAATGCGTCCAAAGGCGAAAATTTACAGTCACTTCTTTCCTACATTGTCACCCTTCCCAGCAGATCGATGCCTAAGATAATCTCTTTCAGGAGTCGACACGTATACGACTCCATCTCACCCATTTGGCTTTCCTTCAAGAGAACCTCAACGCAAGAAAGCTTTACAGCCAGTGGACTCACACACTGCGCAGTTTCTTCCTGTGCCAGTGGGCATGCATGCCGTCCAAGATAAGACTCTAGTCATGCCAGAATAAAGCTCTCACAGACAGTTGAGTGAAAAATGAAAAATCTGTCCGACGTACCCGGAACAACTCCCAAGGTGTAAGCAATGCTGCAATATACTCAAGCCAAACTCATCGTTCTGTATTTTATTTATAATTCATATGCAAAGTTCTGTGGTAAACAAGTATCATTTGATCTGCAAACTGAGAGTAGCAGATATACCCCTGTAATTGCAATACTTATGCCTGCGTGAGCAAATCTTCCTTTATATCCAATTCTATACCGAAAGATCGCCGACTTAGGATATATCTGCCCTTCAAGTTGAAAGCAACTAAAAGACAACTTGTTGATAAAGCTACTAAAAGACAACTTGTTGATAAAGCTACTAAAAGACAACTTGTTGATAAAGCTACTGGTAATAGTGTGTACATGTCGCGTCTAATGTCTAATTATACGGTAGGGGCGCACCGCGCCGCGCCATGCATGCTATTTCAATAACTGAGAAATAAACGTAGAATCCTGAAAATAAGGTCTCCCATTTCCCCCAGAATATATAATTATCGTGGACTGCGTACTTGAGCGCAGAGAATGCCCGGGAGGCAGTACCGCGAGAAGAGACCGCCTGTTTAAATTTATGTACCGATTTCGCCGCAGCCTACCTTAGGGGCGCGTCAAGCTAAAATAGCCATCAAGTTCCGAGTCGGTTGTCTTCTGCAGCTGAATTCCGGACGCCTCTGAAGTAAGTAAAAAAGTTACCAAAATCTGTTCATAAATATGTGTACTTGTATTAATTATTTAAATTCCCTTTCCGCAAAATCCGGTTACAATAAGAATGGGTGCTGCTGCTGTAAGGTGGGTCTATAGGTGTGGGGCGACCATGGCATGACGATTGTCGTGGGAGGCTGTGCGGAGTTGTAACCGTGTCCGCAGTGCGAATATGCCATATTGCTATAAGTCCTAATCCATCTCACCATTTCTTCCACACCTACAATCTCTTTGTCTGCTTTCACCTTATTTGTTTCGTTTCGGTTCTTCTCCTTATTCCGCAAATTATGTCGAGCTGCCCAATACCAAGATTACGCGTGCTAGCCGGCCCTTCATCCTCTGAGCTCACAGACGTGTCCGAGCTGGTCAATACCGCTCGGCCACATTATATCAAGTCCGATAAATTCCAAGGACGAGTTGTGGTGCACATTAAAGGGTTTCCTGGGGCTCCGGAGTCAGAGTATTTCTCGCGGGACGATAGGAAAGGCGTGACATGGAGTATTCAGATGCAAGGTGAATGTTATTCCATTATTGTCACGCTTTTAGCTGCTTGTATGATCGCTCATTTTACTGCCTTATTATTATAGGCCGGTTCCTGCAGGAATATTCTGCAGATGATATTCTGTTTGGCAACACATTTGACCGACCTTTACGGTTGCCGTGGGGTTCTGGGGCCGCTCTGAAGTTTATGCAGTATGTTCTGCTTTATTTCCTATTCTGAACAGCATTCTTATGCAAACTTTCAGCTTCATAGACCCAACGTTAGAACATGACTTGAGTGGCCCAAGGCCGTGGGCTCTGTACGTCGTCATGCACTGTAACAACTTACATCTGACTCAACCATTCTTCCCTCTTCCATTCAGGTCACCTCTTGTAACAACCATGCCACATCTCACACATACAGAATTATGTTCAAAAGATTCCCGACTACCACATTTTCCTCCAACAGCACCAAAGTCCATCAAAGACGATACAAAGGAGCTGTGTCAACGTATCTCTGAAGCTCGACGATCCGCGTGCTCTGGTTCAATGCCGAAAGGAAAATCGATGACAGCTCGTAGAGGTTCCAATAGTAGTGGAAGTAGCACGGATGAATCCTTAGACTTGGAGAAAGCGTCCAAGCGACGTACGTACTTCGCGAGTCGGAAGAACCGCCGTCAGGTGACATTTGGTCCGAAGGTTCGCTTCTTCTTCCTCTTCCTCGCGCTATTAGGTGACAGTGAACTGATTCTGTCAACTTCACAGGACGTCTTGACAACCGACTTTTGCTACGGCTTTTTGACGTTTCCTAATTTAGCTTTGAGTTTACCTGGTGGAATAAGCTTCGACCTGAAGAAGTATTGGGATGGCCAACCTGTGCGGTTCGTGTGTGTGGAGAGACAGTCGGAACAAGGGTCTGATGATACCTCGAGTGGAAGTGGAGAGGGCAGTTATGAATCTGAAGAGGACGAGAGGATGTTTTGGTGCATTGTGATTGTGGCTGATGATGAGTGATGATTACACGATAGAAGGTGGTATTCCCCTCAAGGACAAGACGAGCATTATTCATTTTAGTTTTCAACCGCATCTCAAGCATTCAAATTCTTGTATAAAGTACTCTAATACTGTATTAATGTAGCAATAGAAGTGTATACCCTGGGATATGACGTATATCTCATTAATGTGATCTGTTGGGCTGTGGTAGGATCGAGAGGTGATATGAAGCAATCGATCGAACGATACTCGTTGTGCAGTGACACGCGATCATGAAGATCAATCATAAAGGGTAAGCTCAACATAAAATAACTTATAAAGGGAAAAAACGAGCACAAAGGACAACGATCATGGTATCTTCGCAGCCTACTGACAATAAACAAATAAAATAAATAATTCACCCCATAAAGCCTGCGATATTTACAGTATAATTGCAATTTATAATACAGAATCAATTAAAAGCGTTATAATGACCCTGGATACGCTTGTTTAGTGGAACCGAACACAGCAATCAAGGGGGTATACATTCACTATGATACCCGCCGCCGTCGGGGACCCGGAATCGGATATGAAGCATACGCACGAGTCACTGGCAAGCATTGCTTAAGTACGTGGCTCATAATCTCCCGCAAGGCATAATGACTCCGATACTTAGGAGAGTCTTGGCTATTAATATAGCATATATAGCAAACCACCATATTTCTGGACACCCCATAAATTTCGAGAGTCAGCAAAGAGATTCGTTTCTTCAACTGAATTTCAAATGACTCATAAACCAGCCTATCATGACCATTCCGAGGTACCATAGAATACAAATACAATCATTCAAGGAAGTGCAACTGCGCCAGCCTCAGCCCCGAACACTACTAGTACTACATATACCCATCAAAAGATCCCAATCCTTGATTTGCTACTTCACTCCATCCGAAAGATTATTTATTTAATCAAAATGCGAGCCGCCGTTAATATTCAAAGATTGTCCTTAAGTAAAGGTAATTAAAATTAAAATTAGATTCACTGCGATTTAGACAAGAGTCGACATAAGAGTAGCTCACCCGTGACATATTTTGACTCAGGCCTGGCAATGTAGGAGACGAGTCCAGCGATGTCTTCCGCTTCGAGGACGGGAGATATACTTTCCTTATCGATGATCTTGTCAGTTAGACTAAATAAACCTGTGAGGATTGAGATTCATCAGCCTTGAGAAGAAGAAGATTGTTATAGGTTCAAATAGGGCCTACCATGAGTCTTTCGAGCTTCATCTACGTCGGCCCCTATTAAATCAAAATCAAATATCATATCAATCGATGAGAATATTCAAGCATGTTTTGAATAAATAACAGTCTTACACAGCGCTGTCTTGACTAAACCTGGCGCGTATGCATTCACGGTTATTCCGTATTGCCATAGTTCGGCGGCTGGCCAGATATCTCAGCGATAGAAATAACGCGTGCAGAACTCAGTACACACCTACTGCTTGTGTGAACCCTCGGACCGCGAATTTGGTTGCGCAGTAAGTCGACCATAAGGCCGAACCTATAAATCACAGGGGAAGGAGTTA
>KN837179.1:288575-315607 GCA_000827215.1 Sphaerobolus stellatus SS14
AACTATTCTTTCAATATTGAGGAGTATAAAGGATCGCATAAGTAGAGTGTGAAGTCGGAGACGAACCAAAGTCATGAAATAAACATTAATTCAGCTACGAATTTCGGACTCTTTACAGTAAACTTCCCTATTAAATAAAATGTAGGCTGGTTTTCGAGAATTTGCCATGGCTTGCGCGATGTCCCTGAGTTGCCTGACATGTCGAGCTAATAAACTCCCAAGCTGGTCCATGCCGTAATAACAAAACAATAGGGCTGCCAGTGAGAAGAAAAGCAGTCCGGCAAAGATAGGCAAAAATACTATACCTCGTCGACTACTAGTAGGGATAGTAATCGTCCGGCGAATGCCTGCCGAAACATTTGGCGGCCTTCAATAATTCCTGAATAGGATCCGGGTGAGCCGTCAGACAGAAACTATGTAAAATTGTCAGTATGACTAGAAATCGCAGAATTAAGGAATGAATATCGAGTACTCACGTATTCAACAAGAGCTGATGATATCTGTCGTTCAGAGAAAGGAGTATTTGATGCAGTGATGAATCCCCCGCCACATGAAGGCTAATGGGTCACCTTTCACTTTCCTGACGGTGTTCAAGTCCGATCGACAGGCGGTGAGCAAACCTACGGAATTAGATACTCGGGAAAGCACTGTAGAATATTTTTAGAGTCGGCGAAGATTGGTTACGAGTCATGCACTACACCGGTGTATGACCAGACCGGAATGGGAGATACCCAAAGCAAATACAAGACACTCAATAATCCTGTGTCCAAATGCTGCTTTCAATGAATGTCCCGTGCGAGTAAAGAGATGAGTCATTTTAGAAGCCCTTTGAGTGAAAGTACTAGGCGGAATCGTTAGTTCGGGATACTTATGACAGATATTGCTTGTGATGCATTTTATCGCTTGAAAAGTACCGGGATTGATTCTCTGATTTCAGCACACCCGACGGTGTGCATAGTGTGTTGATATGAAAGTAGCAGAGCTCCAACTGAAGGCCAATAAGCTAGAAAGACGTGGAGAGACTAGCCTCCCAGGTTAAGACTCGCAACACAGGTGGGTCGAAGGGTCATGTGGCCATCAAGTATTCTGCTAGCGTTCACAGATATTCAGGACGAAAGCTGCGTGATTATACTGAACAAACAATGTGAACAAACGGCAGAAAAAAAGGTACACACAAAGAACATCTAGTATAGCGAACAAAGGGCTTTCGCGAGTATCTCTCAGCGATATGACTCGCACAAGGCTTATCTGAGGGATTTCTCGACAATTGAAAGAAAAGAAAAAAACAAAGCGTGAAAGGAGGTGGCAGTGAACCTGGATTGAGCGGTGCCTGCACGGGAGTTACCACCAACCACGCGAGACGCGCCACGTGCAAACACTTTATATACCCGCCCACCTTCCACATCCGTTCAAAGCCATGAACCTGTCACCCACTGCGTCGTCGGTGTCGACATCCACAGTCTCCAAGTCGACATCTTCCGCCTCCAACTCGACGCTACATCCCAATCCCACTGCATCGCCCTATCACCGCAGGCGCAGCGTCGACACCGGCGGTCTCAACCTCGTCGTCAACGACATCTCTGGCAGCGGTTCTGGTCGCGGATACGGCGGATGGGTTGACCAGGATGGCGATAATCCCTCATCCACCGAAGTTGCGGAGCTTGTTCTTGCCTGGCGGGACGAAACAACGACCATGATTGACCAGGCCCATCCACTCAGACATCCGATTTCGCCGCCAGATTCAGCCTCCAAGAACCGAAAAGCAAAATATATTGAGGAACTATCCGAATGGGGCTTCAACGGGGCGGATTTAGAGTTTGAGGATGTCTTACTTTGCTCCAACTTGTTGTTCGAGTTGCTATGGTCGATTGACGGCATGGAGCAAGATGTCGGTCTTCCGCACGGTAAGTTTTCTTTTCTGTGCTCCTTATCATCTTTTTTGGCACATCCATTTACCAGTTTCAGCCATTATACCGCCTTTTCTTTCCCGAGTATCGAAACTGTATAGCGAGCAATGTCGCTATCACAACTTCCAACATGCGCTTGATGTCCTTCAAGCCATGTACTATTATTTATATCGAGCGGGATGCGTTCCCAAGCTTGATATTCTCAACAATCAAACACCTGAAATGGTCGCCTCTGATTCTCACAGCGATGAAAAGATTCATGCGCCCCCACCTCAGCGGACTATCTGGAGGCGAAAGCGAACTGGAGATGACACGCTTTTGCAACGAACATTACGGAATCAGGATATTTTCGCCTTATTTGTGGCTGCCATTGGTCATGATATTGCGCATCCAGGCGTTAACAACGCATTTCTGGTGAGTGTCCTCTTTTTCCCGTTATCCTACAAAACTAATACCTTCTTCAGAATAAGACAAAGACCCCAGTTGCAGAGCTTTTCGCCGATCGATCCGTCCTCGAAATGATGCATTGCACTCTCCTCCTCCAGGTCATGCGCGAGCACGGAATGGGTCACTTATTGGACGGTCGTCGTTCACGAGTAGCCCTTTTCTCCACGTCTTCTCAAAGTCGTAATAGAATCGATTCAGATCCTGGGACAGTCAGTCGCGACACAAATGGAATTGTTCCAGGTTACATCGACTTTGAGGATCCAACTGTCAACGGCACTTCCACCGCCACCCCTCGCCCTGCTTTGAAGAAAAGTGTCTCAGCTAGCCAGGCACAGTATGATAAGAAAGGCCGGTATGGTCTAGGAACAGAATTCAGGAGACTCCTATCCGATACCATCCTAGCAACGGATATGGGCGTGCACAGCAAATGGATGGAGACTTTGAAGAGGTACACTGAAGAGAAGTGCGGCCCGACGACGCCTAATCCTATCGATGATTCCGAGGACGATGTTCATCGAACCCGAGTACTCTTATGCCAGGCATTGATCAAATGTGCTGATATCAGCAACGCTGTGAGTATTCTGGCACCATCTTTATATGATCATAGCTGATGATTGGTTGTTATCAGAGTCGCCCGCCGCCAGCTTGTGAACACTGGTCCACCTGCCTAATGCAGGAATGGTATGCGCAAAACAAGCTTGAGCAGCAACTATCTATGGCACCATCGTTTGGACACGTTAATGATCCCAAGGCCATGATCAAGAGCCAGATCAATTTTACCACTTTCTTCACGCTACCGCTGTATCAAGCTACAGAACCAATCGTGCCGGGTATGTGGAATGTCTTTGTGTAAGCTCGTTGAAGACCTAACATTCTTCAGAAATGACGGAATTCGTCGGGCAATGTGATAAAAACGTCGACAGGTGGAAAGCCAGGCAGGCGGAAATGAACGCAACCAACGTGGATGTCGAGGGTGATACAGACGAATCAAAGATGCCAAGATTCCCGTACTACGTCCATGGAAAGCTACCTGACATCAAAACAATGTTCACGTTGGCTGTGCCGCCGTCGTTGCAGATGCCAGCTCCCGAGGTCTCATGGCCACTGGTACAAGCAGATTCCTCATCAGTCTCAGATTCCGAGAAATCTGTTCCTTCAAGCAATGGCAATGGTATCATCCAGTCAGAGCCACCATCGCCTAGAACGGACCTTGACATCGACCTACCATTTTACAAACCTCACCATCACACGGAGTTACCCCAAGTGTCTATTCCCACTTCGCAATCGACCGCGGCTTCGGTGTCCTCTGCTGCTTCCAGTGTCAACCAATTGAAGAGCGGTACGACTGTGTCAACAGCTTCAACAGCGTCGCCGTTATTCTCGCCGCGATCCACGACGACGACTTCATCCACCACCTCTCGTTCGGAGGCACCCAGTCCTTCCCCGAGTGCCTCGACGACTTCGAATCGAGACGCGCTTAGAGCTGTTTATGACGCACATAAGCCTAAAGGACTCCGCCATGGAAATGCGCGCATCTCCTGGCAAGGCTTCTTCACTGGTCCTATCGGGGTTACCATCCCTCCTTTCCTCCCTGTCGCTGCGGGTGGCCCGGTCTCTTCCCCTCCAGACGTTATCTTCAAGACGCAAGAACCTGACACGAGCGGGTCTTAGGATTCCATAGTCAATGAAGCTGGGATCTTCATTACGTATTCGCATTTAGATATTCCGTTGAATTGGCGTGGGGGATGTGGTCGGGTCGGTCTGTCTCTAGGAGACCAAGCGGCGCGACCGGCCCGTCGATATCCCTTGCCTTTCTCGTTGCTCTCACACCCAAGTGAGGATGGAGGGGAGCCAGACGAGTATTCGTCTTTTGCTTCTCTTTTTTCATCTCTTCTTTAGCCGTTTTGGAACAGGAAGATGCGGAATCGTCGCGACCATGAATAGAGTTATTTTCTTTCTTTCTTTCCCTGAGGAACGGCGAACGAGTTGTATTTCCCTCCCCCCAAGATATATCCTATAAGTCCACTGTCTCGATCTCGAACAATACCTGTTTATTGCTTTCATATGCTGCTCGATCTGTCTTCCATCATTTTCTTTATTCCTTTTCGTTCCAGACCGTCGTAAAACTGTAGCCATTCTATGTCTCCATTCTTCTTTTTCTTTTTCTTTTCCTTTTCCTCTTGATCGTTGTCTGTGATTCCGTTGAGTTATATACCAGGTTTTATCTCGAGCTGACATGTTTTCAAGTCTGTTGATGTTTTATCTAGCTCTATTTCTCTATTCCGTATTCTGTTTGTCCTGATTCATCTGGATATGTATATTCTATGAGATTTCATGGTATGTGGTAGGAATTATTATTGGTTTCAGACTTCGAGACATTGCTTGGATGTAATAGCCCAGGCTGTACGTCTCTTCAGCTCAGATCCTTTCAGTGAACTTGAAGGGGACTCCGGAGACGATTGTTACCGGAACAGAGTGTGACGATTTAAGCGCCCGTGTCACACTTTAAATCAACGTCCGTTCTCGTTCACCTTATCTTGACGGATGGCTGCGTTTTTAGGTGGTTTCTTCTTATATTATTTTTCTATTATCTGTGTATGTACACACACATATATATATATCTCAGTTTCAGCTATGTCTTCTCGCATCTGCCACACCAGCCCCCAATCAACCCTCCTCCAAGGCATCTGCTGGATAATATTCAACGTTCTCCGATATTTTTGCAGTCTAGGAGATGTATCCTGGTCTATTCAGATCATTATATAGTCCTAGTCATATGGAATCGGCTATTATCAATGACTCAATCGAGTGAGTGAAGCTTCGTCAAACCATCAATATCACAATGCTCATCATGCTCCTCTCAGTTCAATAGGAGCCTATTTACTCGGTCAATATGCAGTGATGGTTCTACAGGTAGGTAACTATGTTTGATGAGAGAAGAAATTAGAGGGTGTCTGACGAAATATCCTCTTTGAAGGGTGTACTGTTCGTCCAGTACTACAATTATCTGGTTAACTTTTGGGAACAAAAGGAAAGAATGGGTTTGTTTGTTCATTTGACGGTCATAACTTGTTTTATGAGGGTGAGTGCTTACATCTGTCTTGATTAAAATCAATATTCACTTATCTCCAGTACGTAGTTGTCTTGTGGTATACGTGGAATAAGGTGGGTGACAAGTCCTTTAATAGTATGGATTTAATCTTCAGTTACTTACCGACATCCCTACAGTTTGCCTCTCGTTACGGGGATTGGTTATATGTATGTATTTTATTCATTATCGGCGTCGAGTTGCTTGTCTTAATATTATCGAGCTATTAAATTTCACCACTCATCATACCTCTGGGAGTATTTAATATAGTCCCCACTATTATTTGTCAGATTTTCTACATATATCGAGGCTGGACGGTAGGTTAAACAGTATATCTTCGAGTGCTTCCTGCTTAGCTTTCATATATAGTCGAGCTATAATATTTTCTTCGCTATTCCTGCCGTAATATCTTTTCTGAGAACTACTGGAGCTGGGATTGCACAGGTACATGTTCCTTTTTGGTCATTTGGTTTACATCTAACGGGGTTGATCAGGTGACTCTTTTCGGGCTTGCGAGTAAAGGGAATGCAGCGGCCTTTAGCAAAATCTTCCTTTTCTCCAATATCGCACTGTCGGCAGGGCTTGTTTGCGACATCTTCATAACCTCCTGTAGTACGTTTAAATACATAAATTTCTTACTAGGATACTTACAATTCAACAGCTTGCTTCTAGGCAGTCTGGAAGCAACACAACGTAATGTGTCAGTCTGAGCTCTTTGTAGAGACTAAGTAGTCTCGGGTCCGAGTTACTGGAACAGGGTGTGTGACTCAATTCGAGCGCCGGTGTCACACTTTGCCATTGTCGTTCGACCTTTCCTCAACGGATGGCTGTTTCTCATCTTATATTTCTCTTAAATATCGCGGTTTCTCTCTCAAGCTGTTTTTCTCTGGTCGTAACCATCCTCTATTACCTTCTAGCCCCAGGCCGCCACATTCACACTAGGCCTCGCCTCAATCCCGCCCCCAGTCAATCCTTACCCAAGTTAGATATCTGCTGGATTATATCTGGTCTCCTTTGAAGTCTATCCGGGTCTATTCAACTCAACCTATACGCCTAGCTATACGGAATTGGCTATAATCAACGACCCAGCCAAGTGAGTAATAAAACCTTTATCATTGCATCAATATGCTCATGTTCCTCTCAGTTCAATAGGAGCCTACTTACTCAGTGAATATTTAGTTATACTTCTACATGTAGATACTAAATAGTTTTGGTGACAGAAGAATGTACAAAATAATCTCCTTTGAAAGGTGTACTGTTGGTCCAGTACTACAATTATTTCGTTAATTCCCGGGACCATAAAGAAATAGCAAGATACTTTGTCCATTTAACCCTCGTAATTTGTCCTGTGAAGGTGAGTGATTTACATATCTTCATGGGAATTTATGTAATACACACTTGCTTCCCAGCTCGTACTTCCCTTATGGTATACGTGGAATAAGGTGACAAGTCCTTTAATGTAAATTTTATCTTCAGTTATTTGCCTATGTCCCAGTTTGCCTCTCATTACGGGACCGGCTATATGTGCGCAATTTATTTACTTTCGACCTTGAGTTGCTAATATTTTATTATCCAGCTATTAAGCTTCACCCTCTCATCGTACCTCTGTCGGTATTTAATATAATCCTCAATATTTTTTTGCCAATTTCTCTATACTTACCGATGCTGGAGGGTAGGTTAATGAGATTCTCTCCAGGTGCTTCCTGCTGAAGTCAGATGTAATTAAGCCACAATCTTCTCTTCGCTATTCCCGCCATACTATCCTATCTATTAACTACCGGAGCTGCGATTGCATAGGTACGTTTCTTTTTAATCATTTGGTTTACATCTAACCGATCATCATCAGATAACTTATTACGCCCTTGCGATTGAAGGGAATGCCACCGGATTCAAGTTTTCAGACATGTTCCTTGTCTCCAACAATGATCGCTTTGGCGTCGGGCCCTGTTCGCGACGTCTTGACAACAGGCTTTAGTAAGTTTAAATACATAATTTTATTAGGATACTGCTTGCCTTATACGTGAACAGCGTGTTACTATTTGTGGCGGCAAACCAGAGAGCTGAGTGCTCGAACAGAGAGTATCACAGCTCATATCATCAGGGTCAGCATCGAATCGGCTGCGGGACCCCTTGTCATTGCCATTACCTACCTGGTTCTCAACAAATTCTTTACACACAAGAACGCGGGGCGCCCCACAAAAAATCACATCATACCACACCCACAGAGATGCTCTATAATACACACACAAAACGCGCAAAAAGATCACAAAGGGGCCGGAAGCCCGGAAAAAAACCGAAAGAAAGTTAAGAAACAAAGCAAAAAAAGAAACCGGGGGAAGTCCAAGGCAAGAATGGGGGAAAAAAGTAAAAGGGCCCTTGGAACAAAAATCAACTAATGGAAAAAGCAACAAGAAGAAAGGGCAAAGAAGGAATAGCATCGATGTGAGTAAAACAAATGGATGAATTACAGAACTTCAGGTGGCTGACTGTATGCTAGTATGAATTATCTTTCTCCAACACTAAAGTGGTAATGTTAATTATTCATCGGAGTATGTTATACTATGGTTAGTCTGCTGTATTTTTTAGTTAACTTCTGATACCATGAACCAAATGAACCCATTAATCGCAATGTCCACGGAGATACTCTGAAAAAAGGAATATCCTGGCAGCTGTTTTGTATGCAACATTATGCAGTACAGCAACTGAGGCGATGAACTGGCATATGCAATAGAGACTGCTTGGAGACACCCATCAAGATCACTGCCTTATTCCCAGGTGCATAGCCTACGCCTGTGCATGTCAGTTTGAGTGGGCAATCCGCGATTGAGTTCGATACGGTGTTGGTATAGGGCAGGGATCAACGTTCAAATGGAAAAGATCACTCGCACTAGAGAGGCACAAGCAGCTGTAGATCCATCAGTCATGATAGGCATGATCCGCGCGAAACTGCTTGGAATAAGAAGAGCTTGCGTGCAAGAAATCAAGAAGTAGAGCTACTATGACCTCAGTCGCGTTCAACTACAGGTAATATACCCTGTTTTGCGTTTGACCTCAAGGTGTGGGCGCTGCCACCCAGCACTACGATTATATGCCAGTTACCTAGCCTGGCGGTCCACCGCCGTCACAGCTCAGCTCGATTTGGTGATATGAACATTCTGGCAGAGGCGTGTGTGGTTGACTCAATTGGTTCGACGCTCGATTGTCATCGACTTGACGTATGTATTAAGCGGCCAGACTGAACATGCTATGCATTTAATTAAGGTAGCAGTACAGTATAGCGCACCATTTCTTCCATTCGTTAGAAGCTTAGAGCAAAATAAAGGACTTCAAGTTGGCATCTAGATCTATGTCCGAGTCATGTAGGAAGGGTAGCTTTGGACATTGCCCATACAGTATCATGATTTAAAGGCAAAAACTAATACACAATCAACCAGAGAAAGAAACACCTCTTTAATTTACATTCTTGGACCCATTGAACGAATTCGATGGGCCAGAGGAGGCCACCCATGACTTCTTTCATTTGAGGATCTTCCTGGTTGCGGGGATGAATATAAACGGAATGCAATGTAATGAATGAAAGATATGGACACAGAAGATACTTGCAATTACCTCCGAGTTGTTCTTGTCTGGTTCGAACCGTCTCAGCCTCATATCCGATGTTGTGCATATTAATTACATAGCAGCATCGGTCTCTGATATTATGAAGTTCCATTCAGCTAAGTAATGATGATGAGTATTTGAAAGGTGATGAAGTATTGAAAGAAGCTGCACCGTATATCTGATGCCACCGGGCGTCGGATGAACAGAATATCCGTGTCTCATACCTTTACTTTAAGCCAATGCTTACCCGCCTTTGATATTGTGAGCTTGGATCGGAGTCAATGTTTGAACTTCAGTCTGATTAACATTTACTGACAATTAAATAAATACAACAACTGCCGACGGCGGCGGCTGATCTCCTTCTACAATCTTTGCTCTTCGGGATGATATATCTTTCCTGGCACTGACCAATTGGGAGAAACGACAAAATAGCTAATGCTAGATCGATGAAGTTGACTCACCAATGAACATGCTTGAGAGCCTCAAGGAGTCCAAACCAATGTCGTATTCTCCTGGGTCGTATATATGACAGTGCTGCAAATTTACATAAATAACCAAGTAAGAAAAGACTCTTCTATTTGCATCCACAATCTATTCTTCTAATTCTAACTTTTATTCTTCTTCAGCCGCAGTCCAAGTCCAACCAGGCCCGGACCGCCGTTCATGCTTCATACTAGCCAAAGCCTCATGATCATGAGCTTCAATGAGCTAACGAATAAGGAATTATTAACGCCAGCCAGCAAACGGTCTAAGTCTAAGTATCTCCTATTAGAATTTCGTAACGTTACTACATTCTCCGCAGCAGACAATGCCTATAAGGAGACCAATACTTAATATAATCCCACCAAAATACACTCACCCAGACACAAAAAAGGATCCCAAAAAAATACAGGAGTTAAAAAAGCGAATATTGGATATTTCTGGATTTAGGCTCGTAATGTTTCGTAACGTTTACTATATTCTCCCACCGCAGCAATCCAGCATCCATCTATACCTAGACTACCGTCCTAGAATATCTTCCACCGAATAAAAATACAAATATAATCCCACCAAAATACACTCACCGAGACCCAAAAAAGGATCCCTCAAAAATACAGGAGCTAAAAAAGCGAATATTGGATATTTCTGGATTTAGGCTCGTAATGTTTCGTAACGTTGACTATATTCTCCCACCGCAGCAGTCCAGCATCCATCTATACCTAGACTACCATCCTAGAATATCTTCCCCCGAATAAAAATACACATTACCTAAACGAGTCAACCTATGTACGTGTATGCGAGTTTATTCGCATTCTCCAGCCCGAGCGCGCCGACTCGACTATCAGAAATAGACTAACATTCAGCTCTAATGAAATAAAGAATCCAGAGTCTATTCCCTAAAGCATAAGTTTATAAGCAACGTATATATGCTGCCAGGGATTTTACTTTTACCTCATCCTCCCACCCTTCAACTTCTCATCATTCAAGTCGGAGCCGAAGTTAACGAATGGCCGATATCGCCATGGTTGACGGAAGGAACCCCATGACGCTCAGTGTCTGGCAGCTGCATAGTTCCAGTACCATGGTATGCATCCCATCCCCGATCCAGAGTCTGAGAGTGGCGCACTTGAGAATTCTCTGTAAAGTATGGCCGGTATCACCATGATTGCCAGAGCCCCACGATGTACAGTGTTTGGCAGCTACATAGTTCAAGTACCATGGTATGCATCCCGTCCCCGATCCAGAGTCGGAGAGCGGCAGCGGCAGCGGCGACCGAGGGCACTTGAGAATCCTCTACATGTCTTCTTAGCAGCTTGAAATAAAATCCAAACGTTCGTCCCTTCCCGCCACCCCGCCACCCAGAATTTAATCAGAAGCTCATCAGCGATCTTATCTTATCACCTGCCCACCTGATGGACGACGAAGCACACAAACACGCCGTTGCACCCGAAGAAAAGCTCAAGAAAAGATCTATAACAATATAAGCTAAAAAAAAAACGAATTCCAAAATCATAAACGACAGGACAATAACAGAACAGGAGCAGCTGCATGCTGACACCCATCCAAACTTTAATTAGGATCTTATCGATGTCCACTCTTCCGCCCGATGGACGACGAAACACACAAGCATTCGGATTCAGCAAAGATCAGGACAGCTACTGGCCCGCCCACGACGAAATACACCACAAAAGCTCAAGAAAAAGTCTATAACAATATAAGTAAAAGGGTTCCAAAGCAATAAACAGCAGGACAGCAAAACGAGCAAAACAAGGTGGATTTATGAACACGTGTGAAAATCTAACAATCAAGTGTGAAATAAAATAAAGGACAGGAAAGTAGCACAAGGTGTCCGAATGAAAGTGAAAGTGAAAAGTGAACGAGGAGAGGTACAATTGAATCGAATTGCATGACAAATGACAAGTACATAAGTACAGTTCGGTTCGGAAGGACGCTATGTGCGGGCAATCGTCCTGAACGAATTGAAGAGAGCAAGAAAGCAAGGAAAGCTGGTCATGATGCGATGGGTGTATGTATGTGTATGCGCGGTCCGGGTGCATTTGGGATATGGGATATGGCCATGAGTGGATAACGGGGCATACGTCGATAGTGTTGACATGCTGGTGGGTGGGTACGAGGGAAGGAAAGAGATTCAAGAGATGGATCGGAAGAAAGGAAGAGAGAGAAAGAAATAATAACGGAAAGAAAGAAAGAAAGAAAGGATAATAGAAAGAAATTTGAATGAATGTAATAGATACGTCCGTCCGTTTATTCGTACGCTGCTTTGAACGCGCTGATTGAATGCGTTGCTTTGAATACTCTGCGTTGAATACGTTGCCTTGAATACTCTGCGTTGAATACATTGCTTTGAATACGTTTTGACACCGAGCGACGTTCCGCACCCGATAGCATTGCGCGTATCTTTCTCTTCATCGCTTTGCACCTGAAGAATCCCAGTTTTAAAAGCTGAATTCACCCAGCGTCGAATTCAGAACACACCATCCTCGTCGCGCGTCGCGCGTGATAAAACCTACGGCCTAGGCCCGCTCAGAGCCAAACCGACCAACCATCCAAGCCCAGGCCCATCCCTCGCTCCATCCAAATCCATCAACGCTCGACAACCGACCCGACCCATCCACACAGTATCGCCAACCGATCCTTCACGCGCCGTTTAACACGTGAATACAAACGCGCCCAGCCCCAACCCCAACCAGGTCGCCGTCTCATCCACACCACATTTTCCCTCCCCATCCCCCACCTACCACATTACATCCCTCCACCTCCAAAGCTGCTTCCACATCGCCTACTTCCCCCCACTCCTAACCCAACTAAAAATCCCCCTCCTCTTGCGTCCCGTATTGCTCCCATCCACACTCTCTTCTGACCCACTAGGACTCGGCGTTAACATCCCTCCTCCATCCGCGTTTCCGACTTTGTCCTTCCCGCCGTTTGCGGTATCCACGTTCGATTCAGGGCGCTGCAGAGGCTGAAGCTCTTGCGGAGGTGGTGAAGGCTGGGATTGAAGAAGCGGCTGCACGCGTCCCACAGGCCCCGGACTCGTCGGCGGCGTGGGGTACGCCCCCCCTGCGCGCATTTGCTTCTGTCTCGGGAGGTGGAATTGCGGCGGGGACGGTGGTGCCAGCTTATAATCATAATTCACGTCGGAATCCACGCCAGGGACCGGGACCGCAAGATATCCATCCGCACTACCCGTACTCCCAAATCCAACACCCGCAAGACCCGCCCTCTCCTTGCCCTTGCCTTTCCCTAATATCCCTTGTCCTACCCCTAATTCCCGCTGCCCCTGGATCTCCCCACCCCTCACCCACACATCCCCCGCCCCCTCCAGCGTCGCCTTCATCCTCTCCTGCACGCTTGCTCTTCGCCCAAAGTCGCCTGCTCCTCCTTCCATCCCCGCATCTGAGGACGACGATGAGGAGGATGACCCAGAGGAAAACGAAGTTGAAGAGTCGCTGAGGGCCCCACATAAAACCAACTCCGCAAGCATCCAATGCCTCCTTCCGCCTGGCGCAGGGTTAACGGAGGACGTGGAGGGCAGCATGATCACGTCAGAGAGGGCTATGGGGGGCATTATGAATGGTTTTGGGGGCGTGGGTGTGCCCGGTCCCTCACTCCTGTTATTGCTATTTGAGGCCGAATTTGCACGTGAAGGCGAAGGAGGATGCATAGGCGGTAAAGTAGGCGTTAAAGACATATGCGGGTACGTATACGTGAGGAGGAAGGATTCGAGGGGTTTTAGGAGGGCGATGCGGGGTGGGGGGACGAGGTGGATTAGGTGGGTTTGTGGGGGGGCTTGGGTTTGCCGCAGGGAAGAACCGCCGTTTATAAAGGGAGATCCTATTACAGAGGAGCGTGCAGAGGGAGAGGGCGGAGTGGAAGGGATTGAAGGGGCGCTGGAGGAGCGAGAGCGGAATGAGAGACGGCGGGGTTGCGGGTGGTAGGAGGGCGGGGGCGGCGTTGGCATTGAGGAGGGCGGGGTGGATTGTGTTTGTGCTCTCTTGGATTTTGAGGAGAGTTTGCGCGTGGGGGCGCGTTGCACTCCTGTCGGGGAGGCGGACGTGGTGGGCGAGGTATCCTCGCGGATTGATATATGAGATGCCGGCGTAAGGAAGGGCCTCGAGACCGTCGTGACGAGGATGGCGAATTTGAGGAGGGGCCGATCTGATACGTCGGGCGGGAGGAAGTTGAATAAGGCGTCGAATGCGTATGTCGTCTTCGGTGCCGCGTTTGAAGTCGGGGTAGCTGGTGCGCTGAGCGAGGTGGAGCTGCTGCCCCCGTCAAGGGCATTCGAGCTCTTCCGCGACGCGATGGATAAATGACTTAACGACCTCTGCGGGGTGCTCAGCCCCACATCCGAGGACGCCGGGCTCGACTGGCCGCTAATAGATCCAAACCAGCTTTTGCGGGTGGGCCCGGCATACGTCCTGGTGGGCGCGGGGCCGTGCTCGCTGAGTTCTTGGAATTGGGGCGGGGCGGGGTGCGTGCGCCAGGCGGTCGCGACGCGGTCGGCCCATTGGAAGAGGGCGACGAGGCGGGCGGCGGTGCTGTCTGCGACGGAGATGGGATCGGAGAGCTTGAGGATGCGGATGGAGGGCGAGAAGATGAAGGATTGGGGGAAGTCGTATGTGCGGGCTGTTGCGAGGATGAGCAGCGAGGAGGCGAGGTGCGGCGAGTGCAGGAGCGGGGCGATCGCTTGGAGGGGGGGTTCTGCGGGATGTTAGATAGGAATTATTGAGGTGAGTCGGGGTGCGCACCTCCTAGGACGAGGATAACTTTGGGCTGGAGGGCGAGGAGGTCCTCGTCTGGGAGGGCGTCGGAATCAATGTACCATGGCTCGCGGTGGACAGGTGCGTTGGGGTGGAAGGGGTCGAGGGGAAATTGACGGGGGGTGAATGCGACGTCGTCTCTGGGCATGGCTGCGTGGAAAGAGACAGCTGTAAGGAAAATAAAGATTAGATGGATTTAACGAACAACGAATAGGCGAGTAGGCGCCCGCTATCTCGAATGACGACACTGCCCAGCCGACGGATATCCCGCCTTTCTGCTCAAGTTCTTATAAGTACTCTCTTTCTGCGTGGATTGTGCTGCGGACAACAGAATCTTCAGCTGAAGACACCTGCTGCCCTCCACGAGACACAGACTGTCCACGTTGACTCGCATATCCACTACGCAATTGGCCGAGTGTCCCACTAGCCGGTCCGTCGGCAAGTCGCCTTCCCCAATGCGGAAATTCTCAAACGAGCCAACCAGAATAGCGGGCGACCCTGCAGCCGATTCTTCGCTGTAGATGATCCCCGCGTTTTAAGGGCCCATCAGAGCAGCGTCACCCGCATATCGACTGTTAATGACAACTAAGAATACACCTGCTGCGCGACTTCCTATTCCTGGCGTGGTCTATCTATACCTGACATCGTCAAACGTGCAACACTCGAGGTGCGTGCACGATCAGATTTGAAGGTAGCCTGTTAAGCCGACTGACGGCACAGGGCACAGAACGAGAGATCTTCGACATCTATCCAGCCCATTGCGTGTTGCTGTCTATCATACGTCACGTGCTTCGAAGAAATCCCGCCGCCACACCTTAACCGTCCGCACGAAGCAGTTAATTATCTCTCCATTCATTAACGTGCGTTCCCTTGGCATTCATACATTTCTACCATTTACTACCATTTATCCTCCATTCAAGACACACAACCGAGGCGCTCCAAACATTCAAATTGAAACCCACTTCAAATATGCAAGACCATCATATATGACACCACAATTTCACGACTTCGGTGCCCCACTCGGGTTGGCAGGGCCCAACGCGTTGGATTGCTAATCCTTGGCGTCTTCAGCGAATCACGCACACTTGGGCTGGGCTGGCATATATTGATAATATTCTATTATGGCTCCTAGGGGGCCGTGTTACGTCGGACGCGATGATCGACTCGGATGTGCATGGGTTCTTCTTCTTCAAGTTTTCGCCGTCGACTCCAGCGCCGTCCCTTCCCTTCCGCTCATTAACCCCAAAAATGGTATAATTAATCTTCAATGATCTTCGAAGGTTCAGTCATATAATGTTTATTATCCCTGATCGAAGCCTGGGGCTCAAGACTCCCTGGACGTGCTCAAGACCCTTCCAAAGCTTATTTGACGCGTTTCCGGACCCCTTCGCAGCGAGAGAACACCAATCGACCCGCCTATTCTGTCTCGCTTCGAGGAAATTTCACTTTGCGTTTGGCAGCGTGAAGGTGAGCTTGCGCTTGAACTTGTAAATTTTAAATAACGGGCACCCGCCCCTACTGCACCCTGCCAGCCAAGCTCAAAATTCCCTCGCTTGTTTCATTACTTCTTTCTTTCTTTCACTCGGAATGGGACGCGCCGCAAAGGAATCAGGCTTCGAAGGCTCTCCACACCAGTATATCTCCTCTAATATAGCATCCACTGCTCTAACCCGAAATCCGAATGAATATCCAAACATCCAAGACTTCGCACAGGATACCCAAGTTCAGGCTCACTATACGGTACGTACTCCAGTTGCGTTGAAATAATACATCGACAGGCCTCAAATTCTAATCAACTATTCCAGTTTATTCATGCCGGTTGGCGTTTGAACCGAGCCTTAAAGCTCTCATCCCGACTCCCCAGGCTCAGGATCGTCCCCCAACTCTCCATTCGGGGGATTCCCTACCGGCTATTCTCGCGAAGAATAAAAATAGCGATAATGAAGATTCGGAGTAGGAGTGAAAATTGTAGGAATGCAGGCCTACTGGCAGTATTCTAATATTGGGAACCGACGTAACTATACGCCTTCCCTCAGGCTCAGGCTCAGTCTGCTCAACTGCTCAATTCTTCTCCTTACGCCTCCAATTAATCAACATCAATTCCGAAGAAGCTCATCGGCCTCGCTCACGCTACAGTCTTTTCAGTGATATCAGGTCAAATCATCTGATAATTTGGTCTGATCTAATACTCCTAGTAGGTGGGATGCTCAGAAGGGCATAGCATATATGCCGCTGCTTGCCACGTGCCCCTGTAAACCAGGCTGTTTCCCTTCGAATCCCTAACCGCGAGGCGATCCTCATGCGTGCACTACCCAAAATACCAAATTAATTTTGACAGCCGGCCACAAGCCTAATCGTGTCTTTCTAATACTAATTTATCGTTGGGTTCCCGATATCTCAGCTTAACCAGGCTTGCTGATTATCCTCAGGCTAAACCAAATCCTAACGCCTATTTTTTATTTTAAATGTGTCCCCTCTTTTTCTTTTCTTATACCATCCATGTACTTGAGAATAGACTTTTAAGCTCTCGAAGCCTAAATGCTTCTAGTGGATCTCCTGCATCCACGTCTCCTTGCCAAGACCGGGCCAAGTTCTCTTCTTTATCACAAAAGAAAAGAAAAGAATTCATCATGCGTTCTCCGTCGGGAGTAATAAATCAGCGGACTGCTGGCTGCCAGTGCCAAAACAAAGTTCGCCAGGAAGACCCATCTTGTTCCTTCGCTCAGTTCAAATCCATCTTCAGAGCCCTGAGCTGCCACCACCATCGCAAGTGAGAGCTCCGAACTTGAACCTTCCTCCCCCAGACCTCACCGTGTCTGAAGCGGCGCAGTCCCGCCCACACCCGAGGTTACTCCAGTCCAATCTAATATGTACGTATATTAGTAACGAGTAAATATGCCGAATTTCGATCATTGACAGCGCCAGAGGCACTTGAATTCGAGCGTCAGCGGCACCTCTGGCAGAGCACCTCACCGGTAGTACGTACCCCTGACGTTCTTCAGCTTCGAAACAATTCAGACTGGATGTGGAAGATATCTGGAGGGTATTATCGTGATCTACCTGCCAGCCTGAGGCCTGAGATCCGAGTCTGCCAGCCACTAATGGAATATAACGGAAGCCGCTTCTAGCACTGACACTGAATATATGCGGTGTGTACATATATGCTAATCAGGTAAATGCCAAAAGCGATGCTAACAAACTTTATTCCAGCGATATACCCGCGCACATCCTCGACTTCAGGATAGCGAATGATAGAGGTGAAGAAGATATTGGTGGGTAGGCGGGACCTCCCGAGCGAATGACAATATTCGAATATCCAGGCCGCTCATGCCCACCGCTCAACGTTCACCCTCATCAAATGATCCTGGACCTGACGTCTCTAAGCCCTGGCCCTACAAACACAGCCATCGTTGTCAATCTAGGTTAACCTGCAGTTGATTATGCTGATCCGAGTGCCCCTCAGCCGGCTCGGGTCCACTGGCGATAGGTGCTTAGCGTTATCTCAGGACCGCGGTAGATTTAGAGCAATGGTGCAGGGAATGCTGAGTCTTAACTTCAAACACTTCAGGCTCTCCTTCATCATCATATGTATTGTATTATTCGTAATCCATTGACAATGTAGGGTGAAGAAATACATAAAAGCTCTCCAATCAATGTTGATGGCAACTCAAAGATTATCAGCCCGTATCCTTCTGAATCCTCATCTCACTCAGGCTCAGGCTGGGCTCTCATATTTCACTCAATCTTGCCACTTCCCCTTCCAATTCCTGACCTTTTCAATACACACTGATATAAAAATATCAACGACATCCCGCTTCTTGATGGTCTCTAGGGCCCTACATACGCATACATCACGCCAGAATAAGGAAGTTTACTTGACTCTGGGATGCCAAGCCAGCGGCGGCGAAAGGTATGTGTTGTGAGAGGTGGTGAGTCCCTGCATGCCTGAGCCGTGGTGGAGTATTTAATTCGCAAACCACAACTGCTGTATATGCATATTCAAATGGAGAAAGCCAGAGGTGTATACAACCGAAATTAGGGAACATCCTCGCCGCAATATTGATAAGGTGTATTTTCTTCCAGCAGCCAGCTCGAGCGAATTCAAGGCCCATCTCTCACCCCTTCCTTCAGACTCTTTTCCCTTGCCTCATCTCCGTTGGCTTCCCAACCCGGATTATTCACATGACAATTAACTACTGTATCCGAGAAATTTAGACTCAAGCTTCGCGGAGTGCGGATTCGGAGATACGCTCTGTGCTTCTTATTCGGATACACGGCCTACCTACCACTAGACTCACGTACTCTCACCCCTCGCCTCAGATTTAAACTCCCTGTCTCCCCGACGCTCGACCTGGAGTATTCAGGTTCACACCGCAATTATGAATTTTCCCGAGAATTTCATGGAAAACACACGGTTTGAACTATAGTACCCTGTATCGATACCGAACGACTTCCATTCCTGGACCTGTATCATTACATGTGCAGGAGCCAGTTAGAAGAACGTCCGAAGTCAGACTTATTTTACCGTATTCTAAAAATATGCGTTGCTGTAGGATTGAAATATTGGCGTTATATTTCACAAGGCTGCGCTTTTCAATTTTGTTATGTAGCGTTATTGCCACCTGCCAGCGTAAGTTCTAGTCTCTTCTGTGAATTACTACTCAATTACCGAATAATATTGACGGAGTTATTAGTTCAGAATCATAACCCGGAGTCTCAAAGCTTCTGCTGTTGGACCATTGCAGCGGCATCAGTAGCTGTTATTTCACGCCACTCCAAAGGAAATTCAGTTCACCCGGCCTATGCCTTTCTCAGTATACAAGAAGCTTATACCTCCAGATTTTTTCCTATCGATTGCATTCACCAATTAATCTTCAACACCTTCTCAATGGATTACGAAACTCAATTCATATCACCGTCGTTGTGGTACTTTAGTGCACCAATGGGCGGGAAGCGCCAGCCACCCATACGAGTCTACCGTGATAGCGGTATCAGATCTTCATTCTCAGTCGATATGGCTGACAATTTGCAACGTTTGAGCCATGCATGTGGGACGGTATGAGTATTCTCTCAGGCCTGTGAACTTCGGCTTTACAACGTGGATAAGGATGTACTTACTCTATACCTGTCTGTATCGCCACCCGCCAAGGAAAACGCTTTGATTTAATGACATCCTCTCACCGAGCGTTCTAGATCAGAAGTGTCTAATATTTTTGCTTATTCGCTTTCCTCATCTCTGGGCTGCATATCAGATTCTTCAGTTCTCCAATTGAAAGAGGCGCATACGATGCTGGGAATGCGGGGATTCTATCCGCCTGCTAGACTGGACGAGCGTCATACAATGACATGCCTTCTCCTCTTCCTCCCAATCATTTTTTCTCGCCTTTTCATTGTGCCCTGGTTCAAGAAAATGTAATCAATGGCTTAAAATCATCCGCCAAGGCTTAAATCCACTTGGATCAAATGAATGGTAATGACTTCAGAAGCAGGCTAAAACGTCAGTGGCCACCAAAGAGACAGGGATCGAACACAATTTACAATTCAAAATCTAAACCATACGAATGGTAAAAGTACTTCCAGTCACCCTCTTGGCCCGATTTACGCAAAGACTTTTCATCCTTGTCAATGTGCATACATTACTTGCATATAAATCTATAACGCAGACAGGCTTGGCAAATTCCAACTAGCGTTAAGTAATTAGTATTCTATGTAGGACAGCGAAGGAGAAGACCTCATGAAAAAACCTCGTACAGCGTGCATGTACGCGGCGCCTAGACGTCTCTAGTGAAGTCGAATGCCTTATTCGAATTTCGGCATGATATCGAGACAGTCATGATGTACGTTACAATGTAGTGCCTCTAAACCCAAGCCCAAACCAGAACAAACCATGCGGTGTGTACGATCGGAAAGCTTAATTCCTACAATAGAGTGCATAATTATCCCCGCGAAAATAAGGAACATCTTCATTTTGAGCTCAGAGTTACCCTGGATATCGTCCCGTGCATGTTCGCCGATGGCATTTTAATGCTATTAAACACGAAGAGTAATCAAAACTGAAATAAGGAGAAGAGGAAGCAAAATATAGTGAAAGTAAACAACAGAACAGAGAAAAGAGAAGAAAGAAGAGAGAAACACCCCCAAATCCATTATCAACCATGCATGCATTCCATCTACTCCATTCATTTCACTTAGTTCGTCTGCGCTCCCACCGCCAACCTCTTCAAATGCTCCATGAACACCTGCAAGCTGACATCATCCGTGAAGATCGCCTGGCCCGTCGCGCCCGGTCCATTACCATACATGCCTGCTGACATGTGCGTCGTAGACGGGTTCAGCTTGCTAAGCAAGAAACGCGCTTGCGAGCCTCCTTGGTCGCACACGACGTAACGAGGAATGGGGAAGCGATCAGCGAAGAGGTCCTAAAGGAGCGAATATTTAGCATTAGAAGTGAATAAGCTATATATGGGAATAGAGCGTACCTGGGCATCCTCAACAGGCTTCTCGAGCAACTCTTTAAAGTTCTCGTAGCCTTCTTGTTCTTGGTATCCAGCATTGCGCCATTGGGCGATGGTCTCGCCGTGGAAAATGAGAATGTGAAAGAAGGTATCGAGGAGGAGGATGACGTCGGGCTTGATGGAGATGCTGTCGAGGAGAACAGGCATCGGTTGGGGAGAGTCGAACGTATAGGACATGAGCGTGGGTTGGATCATGATGAGCGAGTTGTTCACGTCTTCTTCGTTCAGGATGTGACTGCAATAATCGTCAGATAAAGCTCCAAATTCAAGTGTTGTCGACAAATTACCCACCGATAGAAAGCAGTCTCATCCGGACTGTTATTGAACACTTGCAAGAACTGACTCCTCCTAAGATGGAACATGAACTGTGGATAGATACTGAAATTATCCGACAGCCTAAAGCTCGCAGGGTTCTCCTTATCATACGCTGCAAACTTCTGGCACAACCTGATCAACATGCGATCCAACCACCTCAACACATCAGGACTATCGTCAATCTCCGCCTTGAACACCGCAATACGCGCCATCAGCACCGCCGCCGCCTCCTGGTCGAACGACTGCGCGATGTTCATCGAGCCTGGATCCGCAAAGTTACGCGCAATGGTGGTGACGCGCAAACGCATCTGCCCAGAGGCGTGTTGATAGTGCGTAACGAATTGGATGAGACCGCGCGAGCCAGGTTGGAGTGGTTGGCCTGCGGGAGTGACGACCTCGAAGTAGACGGCTTCGGAGGTGCGTGGAGAGAGACTGCAGATCTTCCAGGCGGAAGTTTGGCCAATGCCGATTTCGGTTTCACCGACGCAGCCAGATTTTTTGTTGGCGGAGATGGCATGACCAATGAGACCGGAAACTTTGAGTTCTTTGGTTGTCTGTTTGGAAGAGTTTCGTTAGGGTATGATGGCTATCTTGGTTTAAAATGCCTCATACCTGGACATCAAAGGTTGCGTTAAAGCCCATAGGGATAGCACCTTGGTCATCTTTATCAAACATGCGGAGGAAACTTTGCTTGAAGATAGCGGTAGCAAACGAGTCCGATCCAACGATAATACCATTGGTGTAGTTTGGCAAGGACTTCATTTCCAACAAACCAACTTGATCCAAGCAGCCAGTGAACAGGTCAACAGCGTGTCCATTATTCGAGGCCCTCTTGGCAAGGCTTTCATAGAACTACAAAGTTGGTTATAATTTACTGAGGCGCACATTGATTTGTAATCTTACTTTGACTGCACGCTTAAAGTGCTTGATGCTATCCTTCTCAATATCGTGATGCGACCGGATGGGCTCACGCAATTCAGGTCCTACAACCATACCAGGTCCTTCTGTCGCAGCACCACCAGTGAAGACCATGATACGAGCACCAGTGTTGGGGAATGCAACCTGGAAGGAATTAGTATAATGTATGTTTACGAAAAGGAGTTGCTTACCTCTAACAAACCAACCGCAACGCTAACTGCTACTCCCGTGCACCTGAGCGGACGCTTATCATTTGCAACTGGCCAAGGGTCTCGTTGCAGGGACTCCAAAATACTGGTCAATTGGAACTCAACCTGTTGAACAGGTAAGAGGAAGCGAGCGGGACCATATGCTTGTGGTGGCATAGGTTGGCCAGGGCGAGGAGCAGCGCGGTTTTGGGCGTTGAGACCGAGCATTTCCTGGATCTGCTTAGGAGTATATTCTTTGCTTCCTCGGAAGACGTAAGACTTTGGACATTCGGGGTAGCCGAGTTCATGGACTTGGGCCTATGAGGAAATCGACATATCAGAAAGGTTCAGCCTATAAAGAGATGGAATACGCACCATGGTACCGTACGAAATGAGACCCACGAGCGCATAAGGAGGGATAAGACTGAGGCTGACAATGAGGGCGTCACGAAGAGCCTTCAAGTCTTCCTCGTCCAGACAAGTGTCCACAACTAAGAGGAAGATCGGCGGTGTAGGGGCGGGACGGGAGAGACCATATTCGATTGTAGTGTACTTGGGCAAGAGCTCGGCGGGCAAATTGGTATTGGAAATATCCTTGTAGTGGGGCGGGAAGGCATTGCGTGCAAGACAGAAGGGACAGATCCACAGCTTGCCGCGCACATCGATCTGGCTAGATAAGAGCAGATAGTATTAACGAATTAGCTGCTAGAAGGAGCAATGCAAGACACACCAGTAGGGATTGAGAACAGCTCGGCAGGGAGGCTTGCAAGTGACAGGCTCATAAAGCACAGGAGGCAAGTCCTCGCGCTGTTTTAGGGGAGTATAGAGAGCAGCGATTGGGACTACTGTACGAGTGGCTTCTATACGAGATGAAGGCCACACATTCCACGATAGCCGCACACCTTGAAGCGTAACATTATGAGGATGAGAAGCGCACACTTCCACGTACGACGCTTACCATCTCGCTCCTCGACGTCTTCGAAATTCATCATTGTGGACGTATCCTTCTATAGAACCAGTCTAAGAGTCGTTGAGGTCGTTGAGAACGCCGTGAGGAGTGGGGCGTGTCGAAATACTGCGAACACGTAGGACGATGAGATATGCGATAGTGCTTGTCCTTGTTTGGCTCCGCGGCGTCTCCGCGCTTACAAGACTTTACATTTCGTCAAGTACCTCACCATAGCTCGTCTTCAATGGCGTCGACAGTAAAACGGGGCCTGGGGCTTGTTCAACGCTTTCGAGTGCGCGAGATAAAGCGCAATATGCCTCTCGAGCTGTCGACTGCCAGCCGAACTCCAATCGAACTCCCTAATCCTTTCGTCCCTCACAAAAATCCAGAAACAGGCCGATGGGCTCCTCCACAATATTCCAGACGGCGACAGGCCGAGTTAATTAAGGCTGCAAAGAAAGAAGGAACATTGCATCTCCTGCCGCCAGGTCCGAAATTGAATGCACGCGATTTACCTCCACCGCCTGCTTCTATCCTCAAAACATCAATACACGTTCAACAACTGAACATAGGGGCAGCAGCATTAGAAGTGCCTGTGAAATGGGTAGGAGAGGTCAAGATCAAGGAGGCTGCCGGAGCCAATGTGGGCAACAAACTGTATGCTGGCAAGTCCCAGATGTTCAAGGGTCACAAATGGGAGAGGGTGTACAGACGGAAACGCAAGTACCAGCGGATGCTCATGCGGGACATGGCGAAGAGGATTCTCAAATGGAGACTTGTGAGCATTATATCTCTGTCAAATCCTGTTCTGCATCTAATAAAATCCCTACAGACTCGTGTCACCAAGAGACCAGAACCTCTATCTCGCATTCGGGGTACAGTGGGGAAGAGTCGATTCTTACCATTCTGATAGTAGATCCGTGTATTCACCCAACGTACTGTATACTCAAATGGAAGTTCTATATCTGACCTTGCTCCAGGCGACGTGACTTTGCAAACCGCTGTCCGTCAATGCCTGATTACAATGGGAAAATGTATGGCAACCTTACAAACATTCTAAGGAGGTGCAGCAATTATACATATGGCTGTGCTCGAGAGGCAACGATAGCCGGTATGTTCTTCACTATCCTGCTTGATACAAGGTTAAATCTTGAACTATAGATGAATGAGCCGTGGCTTTAGAATTCCATCAGCTTCGATGGGAAGCCTTCTCGAGAAAATGATCTCGAGTATGTTTAGCAAAATACAATCCGTTGATAATTGTCACTCTCTTGAGTGCTATGGCTATAAAACAATGGAAGCTTATTTTATCCCATAATCTATAGAAATCTGGTCGTTGTGGAGTAGGATATGTAACAATTGGAAACTAAGTAAGTGCTTTGCCGCTACACCCATTTATAAACGCGTTTCTAGAGACAACGAACTATGAAGCAGCCGCCAAAAGAAAAGTGTCAAATGGGATCTATGTGCTGTATATTAATTTCAAGGGTCCATACAGGTTTCAGCCCGCGGCAATGATCGTTCGCCATAAAGGTCGACTAACTTGCAACGCGAAACTTCCTTGACGGACTACAGAGATCATTGGCGCGAGTACAGAGCGCAAGTTCTCCATTCAACTACTCCAACCAAAGGAAATATTCACTATTGGGTTGAGTGTAACTGGGATTATACATGTTCAAAGTAAAGGCCATGAAATTCAGGCCATAGAGTTCTTTATGTAAGTCCAATAGTATATAGTTTCGTATACTACGCTAACAAATTCTCTTTTTAGACCACCGTCCTTACAGTCTCCAGCACGTATTATTTCGATACTACTTCTCCCAAATTTATTCAAAATATCACCAAGTCTGAGGGACATCCGCGGGAAACCACCAGATTGCTCTCAATAAAGGAACCTGAGATTTAATAGCCTCGAAGTAAAACACGCAAGCTCGCCTCCCACAGATCTTCCCTTCAGTATCGACATACTTACCCAATGTCGAATATGATAAGAGAGCACCTGGAACTCTTTCTCTCTCGTCTTCTTTTTATGCTGGAACCCGTCAACGATGGTCGAAAATTGTAACATATGGTGTTAGTACCACTTCATAATTGGCATCGCTTTAGGTCAACGAATCGTTTCAGTCAAACTGCTCGTAGAGCCGGTCAACCTATCATACCCAATTATGAAACTTACATCTGGCGAGGTCGCTGGATCTTCAGAGACACTCATAACTTTGATACTAGACAGTTATTCTAGTCCGTAAGTAAATATTTATTATCATATCAAATTGATTTGCTTCCCTTATTAATACACATATTTCCCTTTAGTATAATTTTTTTAAATGTATAGCAAATCAGCGATGCTGCCTACTTGCATGGGTTGGGTATACTTAGGTATGACACGGTATACTTGATATCCTGTATATTTGCTATTTTCTATCTTAGAAGACGTCGTTTGCCCTTTTTCCGGACGATAAGAATTGGATTTCTTCATGCACGGACCAGATAGCCAGAAAGCTGCTTACTATGATGTTGCGCCCACCGAGCTGGCAAAAGTATTGGTCACATTCTCTTTATAGTCAATATTTGGAATAAAGAAAGAATAAGAGCTAAGACCTTCCATAGGAGTTGACACAGACATAGTTGAAGGGTTGCAAGCGAGCGCCTATCTCGGGCTGCTCGAGCTGCTCGGCTAACGCCGTCCGTCGCTTCCTCGAACACTCTGGTCCTTGCACTACTGATAGTTGTCCAAGTTACTTCATTGCTACACTCGTTGTTCTGGAATAAAGTATCTAAAATAATTATCGTTCGATACAACATATTTAAAAATGTCTATCGAGTCCACGCTGACTCTCGGACGACCTCAGATTGGTGAGTCGTGACTGGACTCTCGAACATATCCATTTAAAATTTCCAGTAGACTAACGGGCATTTCTAACAGCATCCCATTCCTTATGATATAGTAAAATCAGATATTCTAATTTCAAACTACGCCCGCGATTGCGGGTTGTCTCGGTGATATTACATATCTGGCGGTTCGAGGACTACGAGGGACGGTTTCATCAGGTCTGTAGTGCTATCTCGTCGTCCACAAAGCAAGGAATGCTGAGAAAACTTCATCTAAGACATATTCTCTCTCTATATGTTTCCGCGAGGTTCAAGAGTCGACAACTTTGTCCGTATTTCTGACGAAGAAGCTATTCGGTCATGGCGGGTCGCATACGTTGCCATATATCGTAATTCGATTTTCCCAACGACTGGGAAGATACTTCTATCTTTCACACAGGTATCGGGCACCCAATGTCCAATCTATATATCTCGAAGGCAGTGTCCGCTCAACGTTCCCAGTTTTAGTTTCCGTTATGATGTATCCGGGCTTGTTCAATTCGTCCTACCATCCAAGTCCAATCGAACTCGAAATTATTCGCAATCCTACTAGGCTCGTGATAAATATCAACATTACTAGCGATTCGCAAAATATTGATACCGGGGTTCAGCATACCTGGGTCATTCTTGATCGGCCAATTCGCAGTGATCTTTCTTCAAGTAAGTCAATTTTATTCCTGTTAGAGGAAATCTCATGGTGCACCAGGCGATATAAATCGTACAATATCGTAAATATGTTATTCATTTCTGGAGTGAAACCTGATGGATCAAATGGTTTTTTTCATAGTACTTTCGCTTTATGCACATTGAAAGTATGTCGCCTATTCTATCTCTCTCATGATATGGTTTTCTCAGTTTTTTTTTTCATAGCAGTGCGTATGTGTCTGGTGGCTGATCTGGAACGCGGTAAGTTGGACCATCCCCTTCTGGAATCGGTGATCATGTTGATCTGATTTCATTCAATCTAGTTTGC
>KN837179.1:324700-334954 GCA_000827215.1 Sphaerobolus stellatus SS14
CTTCGGTAGCGAAATTCCTTACGAGCAGTTACAGCTACAGCTATATTCAGAGGATGTTGTCAAACAATGTTTATTCGCATCTATTAGTACTACGACAAGTAATTTATTCACCTGATATATTCCTATCCATCGAGATTTTCCCTCGACCTTTGAGACTATGGAGCTATCCACCAACCATATGTCCCTGGAGCAACTCTTGAAGAATTGAGTATTTAGAATACCAGAGAATATTGAGAGAATATTAAAGCTTAAAGCTTAAAGCATATTAGAAGGTAAAGCAAGGGAGTGGCACACTGACTACAATTTCAGCTTGAAGAAAAATTTGAGATCCCCTTCTTTTTCGCTTACATAATATCGGATTCAACTTGTTTTTCTACGCGCTGGGAACATGGATTTTGAAGTTAAAAAATACCCTTGCACGTCGAAGGCTTAGTTAGTTTACAATTTCCTGCAGGATGACCTTCAGGAGCTTGCTACGGACGATAATCTTGATGTTTCTACCGTGTGGTTGGAAATTTCAGTTTCACGCAAGCTAAATGATACTCTGATAATTCAATCAGTAAGCTGAGTATTTAATATTAGTCAAATAGTAGTGCCAGATCTCTGACCTTCTTTGATTCGATCATTAAGGTTTTACTCGTTGGCAAGGCGAAAGGATGCTATCGAAGAACGATCATATTGATCCCTGCTCCCAACAGCAACCTACGAGTACCAGATTGACGACATACGGACTACAAGGTGAGCTAGACATTGGTATACCTTATTTCATTGTAATAGCCTTTTCTGAGTCTGAAATCAGGTGAGATCGACGTGGATAAGGCCAAATTGCTGATATAAAATGCATATAAAAATAATTTTAAGTTTAAACCAAATCGTGACCCCCCTCAGATAGGGCCACGGATTTTATTTTTGCCACTCCCTTGAGGCAAAGTAAAGTATGTTTGTATGTGGAGTTCCTCCACAAGATTTGGTCGAGCTTGCTTACTTCCTACTACGGGGCTTTTGCATTAACAGTCTTTTTAGTGTTCTTTGTAGTAGGGGTTTTTTTGCGTTAACGGGCTTTATTTGTCTTCTTCGTAGTAATGAGGACTCGTGGGTGAATATATTTTCACCTTCTTTGTAATAGCAGGTTCAGAACAGGCATGCGCTCAGGGCGGTGCAGAAGAGTTCCCACGGCCCGCCATGTGGACGCATGTGAAGCCCTTCACTGATGGGCGCTTCCCTTAAGGATTTGGGCACCCTAACCGTAGAAATACTTAGTCTCGCAAGCCCGACCAATAAACTAAGTAAAACAGATTTGGCACGTTCTGATTCGAGATGCAAAACATAACATCAGATTTCTCTCTTCTCCTCCCTTACCCGTAGTCTCGTACCAAGACGCCAGTCTGAGTAAGACCTATGTTATTCTGTTCTTCTACTCCGCACTCAGCAGCTCATAAAGTCTCGTCCACCTTCTAACAGATTTTGGATTTCCGACAACGGGTATCTCGATCTTTGTCGATCTCGGCCCCCTATACTCCGCTATGGAGTGGTGAACGCCATCCATCACCACCATCACTACAAGCCCTCAATTACCCTAATGGATTTCAATAATCATATTGCAGTATACTGTACTATTACGACCGGGGGTTCACGTTACGCGTCACGGTACCCTTTGAACTGAACAAATTTAGGTCATTGTCACGCGTCACACGAGGGGTTGAACAATTATTACGAAAGTAACTGAAAATCATTAAATGTTTTTGGCCAAAAGCTGCTGCTATAAAACTTGTTTTCCGTTCTTTTTTTCTTCCCAGTGGTCTCTACAGTGTTTGCAGCACCGTCGCCATCACCAGACCAGACCTTCCCTTGCCCGATCCAGTAGGTACTATACCGCGACAGGATGTCGCACATTCGGCTTGCAGATTTTTTTGAGCCACCGCATCACTGATTCAATCTCTGAATATTTTACTATAGAGCATATGTACATGAAGGAATAATTTTATATTTTTATATTAGAAAAATGTGCAGAGGTTGAATCATGAAAAATCAGTCAAATGCACGGGACAGGATCTTGCACATTTCTTGGCAGATTTTGGTATCCTCATATCTCTACAATTACTACTTATTTTGCCTCAATGTTTTAATATGAGTCATTTGCATTGATATTGCAAGGAAGCCTATCAAAAAATTCGAGGCTGAAAGTGACTAGAATACCGAGTTTATGGATGGCACGACATCCTGTCTCACGCGAGATCCTGTCGCGGCATAGTAAGTTTAAATCCCATAGACATCTTCATAGAGAGGCTGGATACACAAGGCACGGAAAATACTTCTAGCAAATTTCTGGAACTATATAGTAACCCCCCATAAAGGCTACTTAACATCCTCTAACCGATTAAGGTGCGCCGAGATGATCCACCGAGCCCATTGAACCATATGACTCCTCGAACAAATATTGATGGCATCACGCATCACGCAGGGATTCCTACACGTGGCAAGAGGCTATAGCCCGGGCTGCAATCAGACCCACAAGCACGTTAGGTTATAACCATGTCGCCGCTCCTTGCCCCAGCGAGGTACAGATGTATCTCCCTCCCCAAGATACCACTTTACCCTATGTATTGGTCTCTTGTACATACGTAGTTATAGTGCACCATAAGCGCCTTCTGCGCTTCGAGCTCTTTAATTTGATTATCTCTCTCTCTCTCTCTCACGCAGGGCTCTGAACAATTTCTCCGGTGGTTCAGATGTGTCACGCTAAAAACGGCTGAACCTTTGGATTGTAATAGTACAGTATAGGAAGTTAGCGGCGAATTTACCACATTGCGAAAGAGGTGCGTCTGGCAAACGTGATCGAAGATAGTTAATAGCTGTTCTCAATTCTAACTATCACTAAATTCCCTAGATTAGTTCGGCATGGTCCCCTGACGAAGGCCGCCGGACGACGTGGTCTCTCGGGACAGCGTAAAATGACCAGTGCCAAGGCCCGAGCGCACACTGCGCGGGGGGCGTTAGCGCCCGGCGGGGGTTTGTTCCGAACCTAGGTTCTTAACCGTATTCCCCGATTCTCCTCTTGTCTCCATGGAGGAAGCAATTATCAGCGATTATCTATTGCATCCAATCACGCCTTGGACATATGACGATATATCGATATGCCAATGTACGCCAGCAACGCGCGACGATCCAGTCGGCAACTCTATCTCAATACTCGGGAGTAAAATTTTTGAGGTCAAGGTCACACTTTATCCTTCCTGCAACCAAGCGAAGCTCATCATGGTACACAGACACACACTGTTGGAAGTCCTGCCACGACGTGAGCGTAATGTTTCCCCGTCCTAGTGTTTACCCATTGTTTCTATGCTTCAGTTAATTACATTAAGTATTATTGTCCAGCAAAGCGAATTCCCAGAAAATTGTCACACGCTTTATTAAATTCCCATACCAGGTGATAGCCGAGACGATCTGCGCCTGAAACCGAATATACAACACGTCGCTATGCGTAATGTGGACTACCTGCGCAACAGATCGAGCGCGCGCCGATGTTGGCATAGGCTGGTAACACATGATGGATCGCTTCTTCCACGCGGAATCATTTTATCTTATCGCATTTTTGCCTTGCCCATTTTCTGGCCTTTTAGGAGGCTGCGTCCTGGCTTTCTTTTTTAATACGAACGCCCATACCCAAGCTAGAGAGTCGTCCCCCGGCAGTGTTGTCGACAGAAGCGTTCAAGATGTATCCCGGCCTTTTCAATTCGTCATACCAGCCTAATCCACTTGAGTTAGCGTACATTAATGGTCCCGTTGGGTAAGTAACTTTTTTTACTTCATTGACGACCTTTGACTAAGGCATACATGCAGTCAGTTGGGCCCCCCTCTCCTTGGCCAAATGTTTATGACACTCTTGCAGGTAAAGCGGCAGGTCTCAGTTCCAGCCAATATGCTTTGACTAAGAAACAATTCAGGGTATTCTTCTAGTACAGTACTACGACTACCTCCTTTATTTTTGGAATGAAAATCGCTCGACGAGATATCTAGTTCATGGGGCTGCCGCATTATGTACATTAAAGGTGAGTTTTGGCGATTCAAGGAAGTTTTTTCTTCAGACTTACAGCCTTAGTTTGCATATATTTCGTGGTTTGTTTGGGACAGAGTAAGTCACTTTCCATGGACAGTTATATTTGTTTTAATGAAACCTTAACAGTACGTTGTCCATTATGGCGACTGGGACAAGGTCCGTAGGCTATTGATATCCCGACGTCTTTAGTCACTGAAATAAACACATTACAGCTACTTGAGATTGCTCCTCTGACGGTACCTCTTGCCATCTCGGGTACCATTCCGAACGCTGTCTGTCAAGTATTCTATATTGTGCGGTGTTGGAGTGTGAGTCAACCTAGCCCCCTAATAAAAATGTTACCAATTATTCGTATTTGTTTTATTAGTTGAGCCACAATTGGTTCTTCCTTGTACCTGCAGTCTTATCACTCCTTCTAGCTATTGGAGGTGGTGCAGCACAGGTAACACATTCTTCAACTTTCAACTATTTTGTCATATTGTTTTAACTACTTTTTCGTTAGACTTGGGGAGCCGCGATGGTATACCATGGCCAGTTCCAGGGATTTACTCTCATCGTCGACGCTTCCAATGTCTCTCTGGCCTCTGGCCTTACCTGTGATGTTTTCATTACTGCATTTAGTCCGTTCGATCCTGATTTGGTATCCATTCGATGTTCTAACGATAATATTACAGCTTGTTACTATCTTATTCGCAGGAAGACAGGTTTCACTCAAACCGACGGCCTTGTGGGTCGCCTAATGAAGATCTGCATTGAATCTGCTGCTGGACCAACCCTCATCGCACTCGTAAATCTCATCCTAAATAACCGCGGTCTTAGCACCGAATGGTTCCTATTACCGAACATTGTCCTCAGTCAAGTTTACGGATGCTCTCTCATGTACACCGTCAACGCAAGGCGAAACGTCGCTGATAAATCGTTAAGTGCGATGGTGGTGGGTAGTCGTTCGAGCGGAGCTGGCAAAATCTCTAAGCGTGGTGGTACTGGTACTGATAGTAAAAACCGAGTAAATCTTTGGAGTCAGAAGCCATGGAAAAGAACAGCGGTGAGAAGAACAGTTTTTTTCCTCAGATTTTTCTTTATTGACGTGGATTGTTTTAGAATGATTTTGAAATGACAATCGTACCACAGGCACTCACTCCAATCCTGGGATACTAGTGGAGGTCCAAACAATTCGGCACGAAGAGGATATCATCGTAAGCATCATCATTATTGAGTTCCTTGACGCTTTCTAACCGAGTCTCCATATGTTATTTTCCGTTATAGAACGGGCAATCGGCTTTGAAAGATGAGACAAAAGGGGAAGAGTCTTTCATGCATGGGTCTGGCAAGGACCGTGACTTATACAATTCGGTTTGAGAGCTCGAAGCTTGAACTTTCCAAAGTTTACGTATACTTCTGGGAGTCGAATTACCTATGTCACTGTCCCTGTATTAGAATATATCTCTTCGCGTTGTACTTGATTTCTAGATATCTCTAGTAGTCGAGATAAGTACACTCGAGATATCCAAGTAGGGCTACTTCAATCAATATGTATCGTGATTAACTTTAAATTCCCAACCATTACTATTTCGATGGCCTGCGATTTGCTACTATTTGAGCGTCATCCGAAGGCAACAAATCATTAGTATAAGTACAGTGTATTCGCCTTATATAATTGGAGTTCCACGGCGTTACTAATAGTTTGAAGCGACTTAGCGTTGCCTTCTTCAGCAGATAGCTGCATTCGAAAATGAAAATAACATCCTGACATCCTGACAAGGTATAGTAAAGACACAAAGCAATTTTAGAAGAGTTCAGAATTCATTGAATGGCATAAAATGGGGGGTGCTTACCAAACTGATATACCGTGATGGCCGTGTCCCCTTCTTACTCAGGCTTTTCAATCGAATGACTTCGCGTTCCTTGTGTTCGCTATATGCCGATCAAAACTGAAATAAGACGTTCCATATTTATTGAGATGGGCGCTCACTCCTACGCATGGGTAGCCGCAATGTCCAGTTTCCCTGGCAAGAGAAGTGTTGTCTGCAAGCTGTCAGGGAGCGTTCGAGATGCATAATTTATTTTGTAAGTGCATAATATACGTGCAGGAAGTAATAAAAAAAGCTAATAATTTATAAAATGCAATCTGTAAAAACAGATACATGATTAAAAATATAAAATATAAATCTAATAATAATCAGCAATGATATCATCTGGGAACGGCGTGTCCATAACCTCGCTGAATACCGACTCACCGACTTCCCCGTTATTCTACTTAACTACATTAAGACAAGGCTCGTCCTTCATTTCAATCTTTCATAATCCTTGCTTTTAGGAATATTTACGCCAATTTCAATCACAACATTTTCACATTGTTCTCTCTTTTATTATTTGAATCCAGGTTGCAAGTCGGATATACTTCCCTGTCTGTTTCTGGCTTTCGCGGGAACTATTCCTGTATGTATGGAGGTGTGAGAGCGATGATTTCCCTGTATCGCCTCCGTTAGTACCATATATGTAACTCCGGTTCGAGGCGGAAGCAACGAAGTCAATTGCCAATGATGATCCTGCTTCTTCGTCAAGGGGTATTTCTTCTTCTTGGGCTCTCAGCTGCGGATCCTCATTTTGAAAATGTGGTTATGGCTTGAATTAAGCTTACATAAATTAGGCACCCTAAGTTTATAAAGATGGCAGGGTCATTTAGTGTTAGAAACCAGGCTACCTGAAACTCCCCTCTGTGAACTCTGGCAGTTCAGATCCGTGAGCAGGTTCACTGACGAGTCATCACTTTTCTTATCCTCAAGTTGATAGAAAAGCCTAGCAGCGATATTGTCTAACACTGATTTAGAGAATATTGGAAAATACGTCCCAAGCATGGTGAATCACTACCCAGGACTCTTCAATTCTTCTTATCATCCAAGTCCGATTGAGCTTCTCTTTATCCAAACACCAGTTGAGTAGGTGTTATTATTATTTGAAAAAATCCTCATAAGTTTGAGCACTCATAATTTCTCATAGTCAGTTGGGGCCCCCTCTCCTCGGGCAGATTGTTTTGACTCTTCTCCAGGTGCAGTACAATTCAGACGATTGCTTTATTCAGTCAGTATTAATTGAGTATTCTATGATAGGGCGTACTATTTGCACAATATTATGAATATCTACTTCATTTCTGGGAAGAGAAGCGCTGGACGAAATGGCTGGTACATGCAGCCGCAGCTTTATGCGCAATAAAGGTGAGTCTCAGTAGTAGGAGAGGCTTCGAGACAAATGCGCTGAAGTAACCGTCGTAGTTGATTTATATCTGGTGGTTTACATGGGACAGAGTAAGCAGGACTGGTTAAATATTCTTTAGTAATATTCTGATTAATCCGGATTAGTTCGTTAACCATTATGGTGACTGGCTATATGTGAGCCACCTCTTGCATCTGAATCCCTAATGAACTCGACGAATGAAATATAGCTTTCAATATTTACACCCATCTCGGTTGCCATTGGGATCTCCAGTACCATCCCAAGTGCTGTTGCCCAAACATTTTATATTCACAGATGTTGGATGGTAAGCGAGCAATAATTCCCTTTGAATGACAAAAATGTACCCGTAGCTTCTAGCTGAGTCATAACTGGTTCTTCGTGGTTCCCGCCATTTTATCCCTCATCGTCACAGTAGGAAGTGGCATCGTCTTGGTAAATATCAATTAATATTCCAAGTAAAGAATTTCTGATTTACTTTGAATGTGATTATAGACATGGGGTTCTGTTATGGCTGCTGGCGGTATTTTACGCGGCTTCCGTATCATTACTATTGCAGCAAACACAACGTTAGCCTCTGGTCTTATATGCGACCTCTTCATTACAATTTTCAGTAGGTAAAAGTACCAGTTTTTTTAGATGATTCATCTAATGGCCACCTTTTCGAAGCCTGCTATTATCTCGTTAAGAACAAGACCGGTTTCGCTCAAACCGATAATCTGGTTTTCCGCTTGGTCAAATGCAGTATAGAATCAGCTGCTGGTCCAACTATCGTCGCTCTCATCAACTTGATTCTAACCAATAGGAGCACAAATAACCAGTGGTTCCTCTTTCCAAACATTATTCTCTCTCACGTTTATGGATGCTCTCTTCTGTACACTGTGAATGCTAGGAGAAATGTAGCTGGGACTTTGACAACTGTGGTAACAGGCAGTTTGGGAAGTTGTCCTAGAAGCCCTACTAAGACTGGCAGAGAGAACGGTACTGCCGGAGCTGCCACGAAGAGAAGTCTGGGCATTTGGCGACCTCGGTCTCTGAGAACCCTCACCGTGAGCGATTTGCTGTGGTAGTTATTTAATTAATATCCTCGTGAACTCGCAATTATAGAGCACAGAGCGTCATCCCCAATCAATGCATGGTGTCCTGGTTGAGGTACAAACAATTTTGCATGAAGATCAGCTTCCAGTAAGTCTCTTTAAAGGGCATTCTTCAATCAATTAAACTAAAATATGTAATAGACACTGGCCCGAACTAAAGCTGGAGATAGTAACTCCTGACTTTTTCTATAACTGACATGCGGACCTCCTCGCCCTAAACAATTCATTTAGGCCTTGAATAAACTACGTGTGTAATATGCTTCACTTTGAGCATTCTAAAGCAGCTCCACGAGGACTAAATGTTATTAACGAATTTAAGATCGTATCTCTTGTACTCGAAGTCCGAAAAATATTCGGATTTATTTTCGAGAGACTCCGGACACTGTCTATTCCTGGTTGCATAAACGATATTCTGCAATCCGTGACTGGAGAAAAACAAGTAAAGAAACCCATATGATCCTTATGAATTGTACTACAACGGTAGAAAGGAGTAATGAGAAGGCGCCGAATTGCGCGTAAACACGAAGCGACAGAGCTGCGGCTCCGTCTCTCACGCTTTCACAGCTTAATCACACGGCTTGCATCGCGAAGACCTCGAATTAGAGTTGTGCTTCTCGTAAGTGTGGCGTAAATGTGCTCAGATGCCGTTGAGTCTAGTACATACTTGATGGGAACTGGATAGGAAAGCCATCTTAATGGATGTACACCGCGAGATCTTGGAGATTTGATTAATGTAAAATATCAAAAGATAACTTAATTATATCTTGAGGACAAAATGGAGAGAGAGAGAGAGAGAGAGAGAGCCTACATAGACAGATTCTCAGGCCTCGGAGATAAAACGACCCTGCCACTGAATTCCGCTTGCTGTCTCGGATGTTCCGGCTAATGTCTTCTCTATTTATCACCACATGGCAACAATCTGTTACAAAGCATTTGACTGTACTTACCATAAATCATCGAGACCCCTCGAGACCCACACCCACACTATTCCTTGGCGAATGAACGGGATACTAGTGATATAGAGCCCTCTACAGGCGGGCACATCCTGTTTGGATGTATCACTCACCGGGGGAGGCTTAAGACTGTTGTTGCCGTACCTAGATTTTTATTCTTCCTGAGACTAAGCTATGATGCCGGAGATTTCCTTAATTATCCTTAATTATCGGATCACCTGCTAGTACTACGTCCGTCCTCTTAGAGAACTTCGTCCGCACAACGATCCAACAGCTTATAGGTGCCTCAAGATGATGTATGAAGGTCTCTTCAATTCTTCCTATCGACCGAGTCCTCTGGAACTAGCTTACATTGAAGATGCGAAAGAGTCAGTAACAAGAGGCTGACGGATTGAAGAAAATATGGGCTTACCTCACGAAATAGTCTGCTAGGACCTTTTCTCCTCGGGCAGATGTTCTGCACACTCTTACAAGTATGTTACTAATATCGTTAAAGGCTATGAGATGCAATAAATTATCCAACAGGGCATCTTGATGATGCAATATTACGATTATTTTCAGCACTTTTGGCATGAAAAACGATGGACGAACTGGCTTGTGCATGCAGCTTTTTTGTTGTGTACCTTGAAGGTTGATATGCTTGGTCTAAGTTCGAGCATCGTGAGCTGAATTTGCTTTGATAGCTTGTATATATCTGGTGGTATACCTGGGATAGAGTAGGTTTGCAACCAAATTAGCGGAAAAAATGCTTGCTAATAATGAAGCCGCCAAGTTTGCACCAAATTATGGAAACTATGCGCATGTATGAAAATCAGCGATGTGTTCAATGGGTACTGACTGAAAATATGGATGCCTAGGTTGCGAGGCCCATACCTCTCCTCGTGCCTCTGGTTATCACGACTACAATCCCTACTGC
>KN837179.1:364762-410107 GCA_000827215.1 Sphaerobolus stellatus SS14
ATGAGTTAAATAAACAGGACACATGAGAAGAGGAGCGTACGATCGGCTTGCTTGGATTGCGCAGGTTTGGCGTCTTGTTCAATTTTGACGCCAGGTTCGGTGGAGGCAACAGCCTTAGGTGCTTTACCAAGCCCACTGAGAATCGCTGCATTCGAACTTTTTGAAGTGGTCGGAGCTGAACGCGCGGAAGGGTTCGTTAAAGATTCAAGGATGGCAGCATTTGAGCCAGTAGTTGGCGAAAGCTGGGTCTGTACAACGGCAGCGTGGCCCAATGCCGTCAGCTCGCCTGTGATGGTAGAACGAGTATGCCATGCAGGCAGGGCATTTTGTTTTCTAATAAGAAAATAAGTAAAACGAACAAGGATCAAGAAAGTCGACAAACCGTTTGGCCTCTGCTTCCTCTTCCCTCTCAGCACGACGCGTTGCCTCATCCTTGTCGACAGACATGACAATCTCCATCCCATCGTCCTTCTTCTCTCCATTAGCACCAGCGGTTTTGAGACCATCTCGTTCGGCAGCACGCTTCGCTTCTTCCGAGGGATGTTTTCGTAGCCAGTCTTGCACGTCGAAAGCAGGTAACACCATCTCCTCCGTTCTCCTCAATCCCTCGCGTATAAAGCGCATCTGGTGGTTAAACCGTTGCATTCGATCCTTACTACCCTTCACGCTCTCGGCATTCTCATTCTCGATTACTTCAGCTTTGCAATCCTCGCAGCTGAAATGTCCTTGGGCGAAGTCTATAAGGCGATCTACTTCAAGAGGCGAATATTGTTTTCGGCATTGAGGACAGATATAACCCTTATTATCCAACTCCTAAAGAAAAACATTTAACCTAAACCACCACAACAACAACAACGATAACCATAGTTGAATAAAGTACTTACGTTCCGCAATTTGGAGTCGATAATGCGACGCATTTCCGCGGTGCGCCATTTTACAACGTTGCAAAAGTGTTGATAGTCGATATAGAAGTACTGTCTGGCTTGGGCTCGAGTAGCACCTTCTTTCAGCTCATTCTGCCGGTAGCTGGAGCACCGTCAATGAAACATGTATCTGGCAGCTACACTGCTCTCACATCTTCAGTAACTTATCCGTCTGTAACTTGGCAGTGATCTTTGACAGTTCCTTAAGCTGTAATCCAACTCGTCCTGCGAGTTCATCTTCTTTTAGTCTACAGTTGGTGGTAAGAACTAGGCGCGCCACCCTCTTACTGAAAATTGGTCGATACTCACACTGGATGACGGACAAGCTGGTCCATCACGATAACATGTTTCGGTTCATAAAACGCTCGCAAAACCTGTTGAACCAGGGACTTCAAGATCTCTCGCTCCTCTTTGGAGGACATTCGAGTTCCAGAAGACGGCGAGGTTGGAAAGGAGACTGACGGCGCCCACAACCGCCTGCATAAGCCTCTACGATTACCTCAGCGTCACGCGTCACATAAATAGCGTCACGTCCACAAATTATTTTCTTCTCACTACTTCCACCTCCTCGCTTTCCGTCTCCTTTCTTCCCTCTCTTCCGACACAAACGACGCAGCGGAACTTGATACAAACGTTTCTCATGGGAACTTATGTCTAGTTGTGACATCACATCTTATCTCGATGCCCCTGGCAGTGAGTACTATTTCACGTTCTGGCAAATGTTCGGATGAATCTTGGAGATATTTGCACGTCAGGCTGAGGTACAGGTTCTCTAACGAGACCTGCCCTTTAGATGTTAACCAATCGCTTCCTTTCTGATTTCACATTTAATCTATCATATTGCCTATGGATGATACTGATAGGAGTTTTTTCCTAGGTTAATTGGATGCTATCTCATCGACCTCATCGTGGAATCTTTTGTGGACTACTTAGATCATTAATTCAAATTCGATTTCTCTTTTTTTTCTCTCGAAAGACAGTCAAGGCTGCGTTGAAAGAACTATACACCGCCTTCAGCTTTCTCATTGCAAATAATTTTATAATTTTCGCTCTGAAAAGAAAGTGAGTAAATGTTCTGGGTGCCATTAATAGTTATTGGTAAATAGGCTTTGGTTTCCTGATGCAAAGTTGCATCGCTTCTATCTTGCATCAAGGGGCATTTCCGTCTTTTGTCGTTCAATTTTGGCGGCAGAAGCTATCGCTTTCTTCAGGAAACGTGTCTGTCTTCCTATCTGTCTTCCGTTCCCACCGGGAGGCAGGACTTCCCCAGCACTCAAAACTGCAGGCTTCCATATCTCCCCTGGATTAACGTGATTTGACTCGGAATGGTTGATGCACTTGCTCTGCTAGCTTGGGTAATAGAAGTCTAATGTTTTAAAGAAGAACAAGCCGTGTTCCTTGATATATAATGGTTTCAATAATCGTGCCACTGTGTTAACAAAGAAAATTGCTGAGCTTAGGGTCTTGCCCGACGCCGGGTTCGTCTTTCGTGCTACAGATGCAAACTGGGGAAGCAATTGTCCGACCGGACCACGTTCGCTTTCCACTTCTCTGACCTCCAATTTAGACCCTCCGTCTTCCCCGACATTCATTGTCTTCAACATTCATCAACGTTTTCGTTGTACTTAGTCAATGTGCATGTTCGGCTAGTCCAGGGACCGTAAGGCGAGAACAGCTGCCAAGTGTGCACATCTTACTAAAGAAGGCTATTTTGCGGACCTGACGCGGATTGCGGATATAACGAATTACCAAAAATGTTAGTATTCCTTTATCTTCGTGACTCTTAACCGAAAGAAGTCTTCCCAATCCACCATAGTTGGACAGTGTTAAAATCTTGTGCTGCCTCGCAGTCCTCCGATACATGTTCGGAGCAAAATCCTCCCTAGCTTCTGCCCGGTCCCCTAGTATCCAGGTCTTACTTTAGTCTCACCACCTGAGAGCTAAGTCCGTCTTTCGATATCTTTCGGGGAACATACTTCTTACCTCCGGCATATTCATTCCCTCAAAACGTCGTAACTGTAATAGGCTTCTATTTTAATTATGCCGTGCTTCCTGATATACTTGGCGACGGTAAGAATGTTCTTCCATTTGAGTTGGCTGCTGGAGATGAGCCTAGAAGAGCTTCCAGCGTAGATTTCTGCTGAAGATTGAAGATCCAGGAGTCTCTCACGTGCGTGTCATCTTTTCATCAGCGTAGGCCTGTCTGGATAAAGGTAGAATGAAGGGGATCCTATATGCTACGTTGCTACGTTTAGGCGTGGCGTGTGACCTCGAAATATGACATTGGAACTTCGGTTTCATTTGAGTTGTAGTCTTCCTTTAGTCTTCGTTGGGGCGTTATGCATGTGAGTAATATTGGCCCCAAGTCTCACGAATGTTGTCCATGTAAGGACTTCGTCTTCATAGTCTCCAAATATAAGCTCTAACTCATTTAATGGGTCACTTCGTTACCCCAAGCAGTTTGGAGCATAGTCTCTGTGATCGATTTATGACTCCCATCTAAACATAATTTTTTTCAAGATGGAATCAGACCCCTAAAGATTCTCGCTCGACTAAACTCAGGCAGGTGGGATATACTTAGCCGTTATTACCCCTTATCAATCAAATATGGCCCTCTGAAGTCAATCCCTTGCAGGGCTCTCCGAAAGAACCTCCTGTTGTCCCAAAACGCAAACTACACCCGAATCTCTGTCTCATCGCACCAGTGCATTTCACTGATCAGGAAAAGCAGCCTACTTTCTCTTGAAGGCTCCTCTTTAATATCCTTCTCCTATTAATACGATTTGCAAAACCAGTCTTTGATATCGAGATCTCATAATTGCAGCACCACCTCATTGATAGTCTGGTGTTGAAAAAAGATTAGAGCCTGTCGGTCCGCTCACCGCAGAATGGCGAATCCCACCTGTCAACTTCGACTGACAACAGCTGACCCCAAATTGTACCTTGTAATTATTGCCTTATATAGTAGTTTTGATTGTGTGTATACTGATTTCGGCCGAGCCATGTGGTTTTCAAGTGGCTGGAGCACGCGAGACGGAACCCTGAGTTTACCTTAGGCTGCTTGTGATTTGATAGGATACTAAGGACAACCCTGAGAAGCCGGAGACTGGCAGGTGAAGATCGGACGAGGATTAAATTCATAGAAACCCGGATGCGCTCAGAAGGCCTCGTGCACAAACTCATTCAAGGACTTCTCAGATGCGACGCAAATAGAGGGAGAAGAATATGATATCATATTCTAAGTCGGAAGGCTATCGTGTAATACATCGTAGAAATAATGCGAACAAAAGGGAACTAGACTAAACATGCCACTTCGCGTGGGGAGGAGGAAAGTAGGACATATGCATGTATGCTATGAATAATGCCAACTGTCAACCTATGTACCACGAAACGTGAAGAGAATCAATCAAATATGTCGTTAAATATGCATCTGGGGAAAATAAAGCGCGTTTAAACGTGCTCGGCATGTAACTTCTCGTCCTTCTCATCCAAGGAGTTGCTGTCGGTTAAACCAGCAGCACGAGCACCCTTAGTCTTGATAGTATCCTCCGCGTCGTCGAAGATACTATAGAGAAATATTAAATTAGTAAATTAATGAGGTGAGAAAAAAAGAAAGACGTACGCAGCGGTTTCCTCGAGGGTGCGGTTCTTGGTCTCGACGACGAAGAGGTAGCAGTATACAGTCTCGAATCCGAGCCAGCATACATACACAATGTAATACTTCCATGTGAGTTTTGCGAGGGCGATGGGGTTGACGTATTGGTTGAAAATAATGGCAACTGAAATCGTGAAGTTGAAAATGTTGAAACCCTTGGCACGGACAGCGTAGGGCAAAATTTCGACAGTGTAGGACACAATAAGCGGGGTAAACGCAAGATCGTATGCGGCGTAGAACAAGAAGATGAACGCAATGACAGCGTGGGCGGCCGCCTCTGATCCGGTAATGGCGAAGCGGGCGGAGCAAACGGTTTGCATGATGAAGAAAAGAGTCATACCGATACAAGAAGTCATAAACAACTTGCGACGACCGGCGCGGTCACAGAGGAAGGAAGCACCGAGGGCCCAGAACAAGTTCCAAATTTGAAGGATACCGTTGATGAGGAGCTGGATAGTGGTGTTGGTAATGCCAATGCTGTCAAACACGGCGTGGAGGTAGTAGGAAACGAGACCATTGCCGGACCATTGGGAGAAGAAAGCAAGGGCGACGATGATCCTGAGACGACGTCTGTTTCCAGGGGTCATGAACAAGGACTTGTATCCAACATTAGCGGCAACGGTGCGCTCGAATTCAATGGCTTCCTTGATTTCAGTGAACTCGAAATCAACGAGAGGGTCATTGCTAGAAGAAAAAAATGAGCTTCGGGATTTTGTTGAAGAGAAGAATAAAATTGCTTACTCATTTCCACGGGCGTGGTAATAAGCGAGAATAGCCCTCGCCTCAGCATCACGGCCCTTGCTTACAAGCCAACGGGGTGATTCGGGAACGAACCAGATAAGGAAGACTTGGAGAACTGAAGGCAAAGCCTGGACAGCAGAGGGGATACGCCATGACCAGTTATTCTTAATGAAGAAAGTACCGAATGTAGTCCAGGCTGCAACAATGGAGCCAGAGTACCTAGAAGACAACAATAGATCAATATCAAGCTTGAACGGAAAATATATTAGACATACCAAAGGGAGTTGTAGCATGACGTGAGCTGGGCACGCTGGGTGGGATACGAGATCTCAGAAACGACTAGTGTACGAATAGCAATCAGCGGCTATTCACTGGGATAAAAATAGAAACGGCACTCACGCAAGGGAGCAGCGTTTGCGGCGAAAGTAAGACCGAAGCCCACTATAAAAGGAAAGGTCGGTGAGAATCCATGGAAGTAAATTTATGGAGGTTCACACGTACTCAGGAACCTAGCGGAAATGAACATTCCCAAGTTTTGAGATCCAGTTTGTAAGGCAGCACCACCACACACTAGAAAATCGTAAGTATATGCAAATGCAGCACGACTAGACTCATTGCTCACTGATGCAAGCACCCAAAAAGATAGCCTTCTTACGACCGAAGAAATCAGTGATATAGGGCGCAAAAGGATAAGCGAGGAGAGAGCCAATGTTTTGGATGGCATTGAAGAGACCAAGCTTTCCACCCTGGGGATGATGGAAGAAATCCTCGAAAAAGTCGAGGGAGAGGATACCGTCTGTATATAGATAAGAATGACAAAAAAAATACGATATAGAGACTACTCACTCATCATAGAACCATCATAACCGTTCGAATATGATGTGATGAGGCTATTCCATACCTATTAGCCAACTACTCCCTAACACTTTCGAAGAATGGCTTACAGCAGGAAAACCCAGAAATTGAGGATAACAAGCCGGGAATTCTTGTACCATGGCGTAGGATCAACTAGAATAGAGAAAAGACGTCAGATTTGGACAGTGCGTCAAGAAATGGGGAAAATACGGACTTAAGTGAGCATAGCCAAGTTGGCCACCACTATGAACTGCGCCAGCACCAGCACCCATTGTCGATTCAGTGAGCTGGAGGAAGTGTACAGAGAAGTTCCGAGGGGAGCCTGGAGAAATAGGAAGCCAACATGGCTGTTTATAACGGGCTGGAAGAGAGTATGCGGGGTGACTCCGGGGAAATGACCCTTAACTTCTAACCGCCGCGTGACCAAGCTGGCCGGTGACCCTGACTATCATTAAGTCGCGTTCTTTTTGGTCTTCATAGGTCAGGCACCATTGGAAATGTCAGCTGGTATCTATTTCGGACTCGAAGGGCTCACATAGACTGACCAGATGTAACCAGACGTGCTTCTCAACGGCTCGCGGATTCTAACGAAGAAGACAAAGAAACGTCCAGGACAGGATATGATCCATTCCACTTGATTATGCGTCCGTGCACACGTGCACCCGTGCATCCGTGCATCACACCGCTCTCCGGGGTTGCGGTCTTAGCGGACCACACGACTCTTAAGTCCTGCAGATTTTGTTTCCGCTCGCTCCGTCGCCTCCTCGACCCTGTTTTCCCGCCGTATTCGCTCCTTTTTTCTTTCCGGATTTCAATCTACGGAGAAACCTGTCGAGGCCGCATCTAGATAGTCGCCTGAAGACTCCACGGGGCCCCTTACCGATCATCAATCCCACACCGACACGGAATTTTAGATTGCCCAGCCCAATCTCCATGTTTCACCGAGGATTCTACGCTGCAAACTCATCGACACCACTGTACCCGAATGAATCGCCTAGATTTTCAAAACATTCCTCTTCATTGAATGTTAAGACGGGCGAAAGTTGCAGGGAGCCATGCGATCAAAAGTACCGAGTCGTCGGCGGCAAAATATCGATAAGGCTTGGCAAGAGGCGGAAAGTATAGCGTTTAATCTCATGACTGCGTAGGTTACAATAGTGTAATATGTATGATACATGCAAGATGGCAACAATAAAAAAGTGAGACCAGCGACGAAGCAAACGGAAAGTTCAAAGAGAGAATAGAAGCCGTACGGCGGTAGACCATTCCCATGTCCACTCCCAAATCTGGCAGGCTCCTTCACGGAAGCTAAAAATATCACACAATGACACAACGGGTGCCTCTGTGAGGGTAATAACGACATTCAAGAAAAAGCGAGATACCTGACGAAGATGACGCTGGGAATAAGGTACAGATGGACACCATACATTACGAGAGTATTCTCTGGAAGATGAGCCGCAGCAAACAACCCCTCCTCCCTTATCTCCTCTCCTGAGGAAGGATATCATCATATCGTCTCAGGATGTCATTAGACCCTGGTGGTCGCAGAGGTGCAGAGCGTCCGATATTCTGTGAAGTCGGCGAGCCATGATGATGACCGGAAGATGATGAAGGAGAGCGGGGCGTGGAAGTTCTTGGTCCAGTATTCGCATTTGAGAAGCCACCTGTGCCGGCACTCGTACTCGGAGCACGAATATGGGCACTATTACTCTCGCCCGCAATAGAATGTCGAGCTTGTCGTCCAAATCCCCAGCTACTCGCCAAATTCGCCAATGCGCTTTGTGAGCTTTGGGGCCGACTGGTACTCGACGATGGTACTGAAAGAGGCGATGATCTTGGTTGGCCGTATGAAGCCGTAGATGTTGTTCTCCTCCTTCCATGCAAAACGCTTGATAATGCATCGCTGGGTGATCCTTCAGGACTTGGAATAACACTGGCTTCTCCGATAAGGTCTCCCTCATTCGATCCGGGCAAAGATAAGGTGCTCGGATCACTCAATGCGATCGTCGCAGACGCCTTGGGGGCCTGGGTGGATGTCTTCGTAAATGGGTGTCTTGCTGAGAAAATACTGGATGCTGAACCAGGGCGTGATGAAGACGAGGACCGACGTGATGTCGCATGAGAAAGAGGAAGATTTCCTGCTGCATGTGGTGAAGATGAAGACGGCGGGGGTGGTAGATTGGCCGGACGAGTCGGAATAGCACGAGCTGCAGTTTCCGTGAAGGAGGTCGGGGTTTCCTTTCCAGACAATTCTGCTCGGGAAATTTCCTTAGCAGACGCTAAGGGGGAACTCGTGTGCCCTTGTGCATGGACCGGGGTAGCAAGAGGAGAAGATGGTCTAGAATGAGAGGGACTTGGGATAGGCGAGACGCGTACACGGTCAACAAGAGGAGAAGAAGCTTGAGGAACTGGCGATGCAGGTCTTGCCAAGGGTGATGATGAACGTACCAAAGGCGAAACGGGCCTAGTAACGGGAACAGGGGAAAGTATTTGCGGGGGCGATGCCACCCTAGCCAAAGGCGAGGAGGGCCGTCTCACCGGTGATGGTGAAGGGGGAAATCTTCCAGGAGGGGACGGCGATATCCGTTCGACAACCTCCTGAATCGGCGGCGTATCTCTAGCTACAAGACGCGACAGCGAGGAACCCTCTGTCGGAGCGGGGGCAGAGTACGTGCGTTGACGGGTACCCAGTAATGCCTGTCTCGCTGCTGGAGATACAGAAGAAACGTTTTCCGTACGCGGGAACGATGCTGTCGCAGAAGATGTCACAGTAGTAGGCGTTATCGGAGTCGGTGTGACATCAGTCGATTCTATCCCCTCCGCTGTAGTCTCGGCATTATTATTCATTTTGGGTGGAGATGACCTCCGCCGTGAACTCGATTGTGTCCAATCTTCAACTTGAAGCATGTAAAACTTCGTACCATCGCTAAGCCCATATGGGTTTGTCGAAGAATCCTATAGGCAGCGAAAAAATAAAAGAAGATCCGGTCATCTATCAAATCAAGCAAATTGACATTCGCCGAATAGTAACTCACCTTTGGATCAACAACTTGCTCCGTAATGGATGTAATCCGAGCAACGATCCATTCTCGTGTCTTTAGTTGTTCCGCAAGATTCCCCGAGGACTGTAAAAAATAGTGCGGAAAAGATACTAGCTCAAAGAGGTTAACCCTGACCAGATCGCAGCTAATTCGATGACATACCATTGAATGCTGCCCAAGGCTTGGATATCGAGTTTCGCGTAGGGAGGAAGAGGGCCAAATCACCTTTAGCAAAATTTCGGAAAGATATCTTGGCTCGAGCACGATCACGATACTCTTTACATTGCTTTTGCCATTTGCGAATCGTCGAAGCCATCCTCGTGACTGCCTCAGGAAGAGTGGCAGGATCATATTCTGAAAGAATTTGAAGAGCGGCGGGAATATCCTCGAGGTCGATGGGTGAAGGCTCAATGAAAGGCTTGACCAAAGCAGCCGATTCCGCGAGGTTAGCAATCGACTTGGAGGAGGATGAGGAAGACTGGGCCGTTGCATATGCCTTGCAATGTGAATCCCTGAACGCCGTAGAAATCTTGAGTAAATCCTTTATCGTCCTTTGCATATCCTCGGCCCGTTTACGAGCTTCAAACGTGTGCGTATGGGCAACCTCCACCTCGCTCTTTAAGACCGTCTCCATCTCCCTCACACCCGCCAACTCATGCTCCGCCCTCTGCAACTCCTCTCTCAATCCCGAAATATCCGCTTGTACAACCTCCACCTCCGTCCTCGCCTCTTGCAGCTGTTGTTCTGCCCCCTCAGACAGAGCTCGTAGCTGTACGCACTGATGCTCAAGCACTGCGCGGTCCCCATCCGCCTCCGCAATGACATCTCTTAACATTCTATCAGCCTCCATGGTCTGCGTCCTCATCCTTCTCTCATGTTCTTCCTCCGCCTCCTTAAACCTCTGCGAGAACTCCTCCAATTCTCTCTTTGTCCCCTCCAGATCGTCCTTCAACTCCGTTTCCCTCTTCCTGGTATCCTCTAATTCTACACTCAAAAGTTGCTTCTCCGCCACCACCTGCATAAGGCTCTCCACGGCCTCCCTCTCCAGCCTCCTATTTGCTTCAGCATCCACCTTAACCGCTACCAATTCACTCTTCAACGTCTCCACTTCTTCCTCTCTTTCTTTATATCCTTTCTCAGCTTCCCTCAATTGCTGCTTCAAGGCCTCGATTTCCTCCTGTTGCGCCTCGATTGTCCTATTGGCTTCACCCCGTTTCTCAGTTTGCTCCTCCGCCTCCCATTTCGCCTTCAACAGGTCATCATTCAATGACACCGCCCGCTGTTCATTCTCATTCGCCAAGACATGCACTTCCTGCAGTTCGGCATGTAATCGCTCGATCTCGCTTTGTAATGCATGTCTTTCTTCGTCGAATTGCCTTTCTTGCTCGGTCTTGATGTCTTGAAGCTCGTGTAATTGCTCAACTAGTTCCTGGAATTCACCGTCTGTATGATCCGTCGCTGTATGAGTGAATATTGTTAGTTTAGTTGATCGTGCACGGGAGGTGGTAGATGCACGAACGTTGTCTTCTTGGCAAGAGAATACGGGACGCAGAAAAGACTGGAGAACGAAGGGTTGAATAATGTCAGATAAACACGTGATATATCGGATAAATGATTTGAACGCACTTGTCTTTTCAACCATCTTATCAAACGACGTTTCGAGACTATCCATCCGCATGATTAACTTCTCCAACTTGGTCCTCGTCTCGGTCAGGGAATTGACGTTGAAACTGCCGCCATTGAGTGCACTACCGCTATGTGACCGTTCCATCTTATCGATTTCGTCCAATAAAACTGTACAAATAATTAATTAAAAAGAATTATAGTTTGCATCTATTTAAAAATGAAATCAACTCACTCATCAAATCTTCTCTCTCAATCGAATATGTATTACCCCCACCCATCCCGTTAGACGTAATCTCCATTGCAAGGACCGCATCGTCAAAGCCCAACCCCTTGGCCTCAAAGGGTAACTGTCCGTGAACTTCGCCTCGGAATATTTGCCGCTGTTTCCGTTCGCTGGATCTAATCCAAAAGAGGAACGATCAACCTAAATCTTTGCTTCGAAGAATCGAGCTAACGGACTTACGATAACTTCGCCATAACTTCGGCTATCAGTTGTGCTTTCTGGGAGAAGAAGCGTGCTAACGTGGCAGAATGATTACTAGGCCGAATTGGGAGAGGGTAACAAACACCTACAAAATTCCTTTCTCCTGACAATCTCGACCAGCGTAGCTCCATAAGCATATAACATCTTGTGTAGTCTTTCAATATGCGAGAAACTTGTCTTGCCACGGAAGTCTGTTTGGAGGGTGCTCAGCGTTTGAGGAAGGGTCACGAGGTGGTTGTATAGTTGCGATACGTGTTTAAGGGCGTGGATTATGGTCGCCGTGGATTTGTTCTATATACTGATCGTTAGCTATAAAGTAGCCACACGAGCAAGATAAATCTTGCCTTGAGATCCGAAATAAGCTGAACTTCATCTCGCAGGACAATATCCAGCTTGTGTAACTCTAAACCACGTGTTAGTTGGTGGCAACTTCGATCAACCATACTAATAATTTGCTCACCTTCGAAGAGCTCATTCTCGTCGGTCCGAGGCTCTAATTAAACATAAGTAAGCGAGTCAAGCCTAATCCGAAACGAGCGGGACTAGAGTTCAGACCAACCTTGCAACTGGGCCTTGATATCAGATATACGTTCGGATGCTTCCTGCGCTCGCTTCGAGCAGAGTTCGGCCTCTTCGATCAAGCTGCCACGTGGTAAGTTAAGCTTTCACCAAAGCATCCAAGAAGGGCTTCATATCAAATTGCCATGTGTACGTACCTGGCATTCGTGGCTGATGCTCTGACCTCGTCGGCACCAGAGGTCAACTGATTCATGGTAGACTCGGCTGAATCGAAACGTTTCTTTAGCTCATCTAGAGAAACATCAGCATCTGCACTCCAGACAGTATATTGATGAATGAAGGCCTACCATGCGCCTTAGCACACACATCTGCGACCTGTCTCATCTTGCCATTGGCAACATAGTCCCCTAACGTCCGAGCTTTCTCCCCGGCCGTAATAGCTCTCCTAACTGGCGCAGATAATAATTCGGGATGAATCTTAATCTTGCTTATGACTTCAAGATCCAAATCCAGACTCTCTAGAAGGCTAGCTTGCTTATCGAGTTCACGTCTGGCACCACCAGCGAAGCCTTCAAAGACATCAGAGATAGAGAGAACATTGAGGTCAAGACTAGTAGAAGCTATGCGAAGGGCTTCGCGTTGGACGTGGATAGTACCGAGCACGCGGACGATGAAGTCGTGGTGGTCAGCTGCTGTGCCACCGAGGCTTTCGAGAGTCGACGAGGTGATATCTATACAGTGAAAGTAAGCGAGAGAATGCATCATTGATATGGCCGGCATACTAGGTATCTCTGGTTGTAAAGAAGATTCTATTCTCAGCTGTGCTAGGACGTCCTCCAACTCGTAATCCAGATAGTGTTTATTAAAGACAAAGATGGACTGGAAGAGGATAAATGAGTGATATTAATAGCGAAAATAGTTGAATATAACATACCTGATCCGAAGACCCTGCTAAATCGCGCAAATTCTCGTTTCTCAGTCTATGACCGTCTGATAGATACGCAAGCACCGCATCCTCTTCCACACCGGTAATATCGTACAGAAAGCGTTCGAGGCTCCCTAATCTGCTCGTATTTAGGAATCAAACCTGTGATACTTATCACGTCATGCTAAAGGCGCACCTTTCAATGTCACGGAGAGTGTAGTTTACCTATATGACATGAGACCACAAGGAGCGCTGAGGCTGAATCGCTACTTACCTGAAACGCCTCTCCATCCTCTGCCCTATATATCTGCATAACAAACGGTGTTGCCACCTAACTAGTTGTTGAATAGCACACGAACAGAATTAACTGCAAGTGTTCGTGACGCGTCTCAGGTGTGGCTACCACGCGTGGTGACTGGGGCATACGTAAGCCACCGTTCCCACGAAGATGACCTCCTAGAAAGACATGGATTCCAGGATCTGGGCGGGAGATAGTGACTGACAAAATTTCCTGACCATAAACGAATATTCAAGGAGAATTGGATGATCTCAGTTTGTCATAAGTACCTCAACATTTTTTCGTGCTTTATGAGACCCCTCAGATTGCAGACATTGAACTTTTACTCCAGACATCATTATTTATGTCAACACCGGATCAGGCGCCTTTCCGGTCCGATGTCGTCCTTCGCGGCCAGAACTTGCTCGAGTTCCTTCGCGCCTCCCTCACAGGCCGTTTTCCTTGGCGCTTTGATAACTTTATTCTGGTGCAGGGATAGACTAGAAAAGTGTTTCTAGAGGGACGAAATCACGAAATGATGGTCATTCAGCAGCCACAGGCCACACACAGCAGGTAAGTAATCCAATCTAACAGCATCTCTTGTACTAACATCTCGGTGTTCCGTCTCTTTCCTTTACAGGATTCAACGCGCAATTCTCGGCGAACCATTTGGCGCAACTCCTTGCTCTAATCCTGAGTCTAGCTATTTACACGCAAACGCAAGAACATAGGCTAGCCCCCATCTTCTCTCTCGTCAGTACATTTCATTTATTCAATCTCCGAACTTTCGCGTTTAAATGCGTAAAGGAAATGAGCAATTTACACTGCCACAACCACCAAGAATCATTAGCTTATAAGATCGCTTGGCCAGCCATCTTACTAGTAATAATTATACTTTCAGGGAACTTACAAACTTAGGATTCCGAAGGCACCAACGCGGGACTATACTGTTTTGGGACCTATCTTGGTCAGTACTTGGTCAATGCACACTCGGTGGAGCTTACTCCCTCTCCAACTCTCATGCCGTCTCCCCAATGATACCAATCAGCGTCTTGATATCCAATTTTATGTGTCCCATGACTCGTACGATTACCATCGTTGTCCCCTTTACACCATTCTTACGCAGTTGACTCTGACTAGGCGCTTTTTCTTCACCAGCTTTAAAAACCAGATGTTCGAGCAGATTGTAAATTCGTCAAAGTGCTACTATTATCTCCTCAGCTGCCTTCCCTACTAGTTTACAATGGGTGCTGGCGCGGTTGCTGTTTCTCAAGACTTAGGGCTCGCCCATCTCGGTGCGCGTCTTTGACTCTTTCTTCGATAATCTTATTAATATCACTATGTAGTCGATCCCAGACCATGGTATAAGAATCGCCGTGAGCATCGATAATCTTACTAGTACACTTGTGAGCAATAATTAAGCTTCCCTTAGGCCTTGTGGCTCTCAATGGCTGGATTCTTTTATTGTAAGTATGAAGCTCTCACCTCACCTCACTCCTATAATTAACGATGGCTAAACATTTTGGCAGACTCATCACATCCTCGACAAACGGTTATGATGGGAGTATGATGAGTACGTCATGTCTCCACTTTCCCAGTGTCTTGAGTAGTAGTTGACGACATACCCGTTTTTAGACGGTGTCCTATCCTTGGATACCTTCGAGAAGTTTTTTGATAATCCTCAAGGTGGAAGGCTCGGGTTGTTCAACGCTATCCAGGTATGAGTTCTCATCAGCTTCAATTCCTCAGAATGAATTGATTTCGACATTTTCCAGAACATTGGTTCTCTCTGTGGATTGCCCTTCGCCCCCTATATCACTGACTGGACTGGCCGTCGCCGTGCCATTGCTTTTGGGGCAATTATTAGTACGTCTTCGTTTTATATTTCGCTGCTTCTATTTTTATAACTATTCCTCTAAGTGATTTGTGGTGCTATCCTTCAAGCTGCTGCTCAAAATTTTTCCATGTTCATTGGCGCTCGGTAAGCCTCGCCATGCCCTTTTCAAAGCTCCCGACCTATACTGATTTTTCCATAATACAGATTCTTGAGTATGTTTTTTAATGTTCAAAAATATTACCTGTAATCTTATCAGTGAATTAGTGGGTTTCGGGTTGACCTTTGCAACAAACGCTGCTCCTCTTCGTGCGTCTTCGTGTCATACTTTAGTTGAATCCACTGAGCTGACAAGTTTATAGTCGTCAGCGAAATATCCTACCCGACACACCGTGCACCCTTGACATCGTGCTATAACTCGTTATGGTGGAGCACCATTTACTCTTCTGGAAAGTATAGCTCTTACTGATTAAATATTTTTCACAGGTATTCCGGCGCTGTCATGTATGCACCAGTATTTCTTTCCCGTTGTTTTCTCGCTGATTAATATATTCTCTTGTGATAGTGCGGCGTTCACGGTAAGTGACCATTTTCGCACCAAGCCTCCATACTAATCCTAGTATCCTATACATATAGACTCTCGGCACCTTTCACATAAATAACAATTGGTCATGGCGTATTCCATCCGCCCTCCAAGCTCTTCCCTCGGTTATCCAAATCTTCCTCATCTGGTTCGTCCCTGAGTCTCCCCGTTGGCTCATCAGTAAAGGAAGAGAAGCGGAGGCAAGGCGTATTTTAGGTTATTGGCATGGAAATGGAGATGAGTGCGTCTACCTCAAATAAATTCTTTCTTTCAATAGGTTTGTAACTTATATTTTTCCTTCCCTTGTCTATAGACAGCACCCTCTCGTCGAGTTCGAGTTTAACGAAATTAAGGCTGCTATCGATTTGGACAGGAACGTTGCCGCCAATGTTGGCTACAAGAGTCTATTCACCACTAAAGGCAATTTAAAACGTCTACGCATCATCGTCGCTCTTGCTTTTTTCTCTCAGGTAGGCTCATCCTCTCTCTCTGGTATGACCCATTAGGCTCATGCTCGAATTTCCTTCAGTGGAGTGGCAATGGTCTCATCTCTTATTATCTGCACGCCGTATTCGACGCCGTCGGTATCACCGATACCCAAGTCCAACTCATCATCAACGCCTGTCTCCAACTCTGGAACCTCTTCTGGGCCGTCGGTGCCGGTCTCCTCTGCGACCGCCTTGGTCGTCGACGCCTTTTCCTCTGGTCCTGTTTCGGCATGCTTCTGTTCTACGTCCTCGAAACCATCTGCTTCCAGCAGGCCGCAGTCCTCGGGAAGGACTCCGCGGCTCATGCTCTTATTGCATTCGTCTTCCTTTACTATGCCAGTTACGATATTGCATTTTCTCCGTTGATTGTCAGCTACACAGTTGAGATCTTGCCCTACCCTATTCGTGCGAAGGGCTTCAATCTCTTCAATCTGACAGTTTCGGCCGCTATTATCTTCAACCAATACGTGAATCCCATTGCATTTGGTAAGATTAGTTGGAAGTACTTCATTGTGTACGTTTCTTTCCCTTCTTATTCCCGTTTTATTCACTTGTCTAATTATTTTTTCAGCTACGACTGCTGGATCGCTTTTGAACTCGTCTATCTCTACTTCTTCCTCGTTGAGACTAAGAACCGCAGTCTCGAAGAAACTGCCGTCATCTTTGATGGCGAAGATCATGTTCAGAGAGTGCAAGCCGCGGCTCACGTTGCAGAGAAGGACTTCGATGGATCAGTCTCTGAGAAGGAATTGAAAGCATGAGCGTACTATACTTATGAGCTGTTTATTTCAATTCGAGCTCTACTTATCCCAGGCCAGCGATGTACTTATACTATCCTTGTGTTTTAGTAGTATTTAAATTCATATCCTTACCTTGTATTTCCTGCGTGCTGGAGTATACCTTTTTCTTAAGGTCTTGAATGTCAACATCTCTTGCGACGCTGTTAGCGGGTGTATTTCCGGATTGGGTTCCAAGCTGTCCCAAGAAGGCAACGTTATTCTGCGTTTGGGCGTCTACTTGTCTTGCCACTACCACCGTTCGACGTGTCCTTACCCATGATGCATTAACTTCGACAACTCTTAAACCCTCGTTCAGCAAGGTAGACCATTATTTTTCCTATCTGAATAAGCACCTTGCATACCTACCGGAAAGATATTGACTGCTTTTAGCTCCGACAGCGCAGTGATCATGAACGGGGTTTCTCTTTGAAACAGTCCCTTTCGTGGGTAAGTATCCCATGTTTATTGATATTGAACAAGACTGCGTATACCCTCGTATACCTTATCCTACATGGTCTGTGCTCTCCCACTCTGATTACCGGCTCCTTCCCCAACCCATAGAAAAACTCCGGTTGACTGCCCAACGGACGTATCCACCGCGAGACTATAGCTGACTATGGCAAACGTGGCATTTTTGACGTAACCCGGATCATTTGCACCTGTGTTGGCTTTAGATAGCTACAGAGTCGGATGAATAACGGTCAAAACATCTTCGCGAAGGCTCTGAAATCCATCCTCACCTCAAGACGAAAATATGCATGGCTTGGCAAAGGTAAAATATCGTTTTCTTCTCCTAAATACCATTCTTATTTATTGTTTTTTCACGCTATCTAGCCATCGTACATATCTTTTGCTGTCAGGGCATTCGAAGACTTCGTTATTTCTTTGGCCTTCATGGTTGGCGCCAAATGAGGTCGCGTGTACTTCGGAGATATACTGTGAGATGGAAGTCCATTTAAAATGATGGTTATAATTAAAGTTCTTCAGACTTATACGTGCTTCACCGTATTGCGCCGTGATTAGTTGTTTCCTGAGCTGTTTCTGTACCCGAATGTCTTCGTTGGCTTGTCATATGATGCCGATAGCTGAAGATCCATCTATACTGTTATTCTTTCCATTCCAAAGGATTTATTGAAAGGTGGACCCATAGCAGCGATTGCACATTTTCACCTTAGAGACGTCAGTAGAAATATTTCCATCAACTCTCTTGACCTAGGAATTATGGTCATCGGATCGTTTGTTATATTGGTCCGTAATGTCCGTCGACTTCTTTCTCATCTGTGACGCTCTGACTATCTTCCCTTCTATCAATTTTGGCCGTTCAACTTCAGGGGTGATCTTATGGCTTGCACTTCCATGCATGTCGAAATTGGTATGCTTGATCAAGATTACTTTGCAAATTCGAGCTCGGGGACGCTCGATATAGATGTTCCGCCGGTCCGTGGATGTTCCTCATATACATGCGGGAACCTCGCTCCTCATTCTACCAGGGTGTTTCCCCGGGACTTATCCATATTTCATTTAAAAGAAGAGAGACAGTGGGGAAACACTCAGGAGCCCTCACATTTCTTCTTACTACCCCCCGTCGTCCGTCGCAAACATGGGTGCAGGTGCTGTCGCCGTCAATTTTCAGGACCCTGGTTTCGCTCATTTGAGTATGCTTAATCCATCTAATTCGTAGCTCTTTTTTTTAATATGCTTATATCTAGTCGATAAGAGACCTTGGTACAAGAATTCACGTAAGTAGTATTAAGAATAATCTCTCGGAGGAACGCAATATTGAGTATTAATTATAGGCCTTCTCGCACTGAACGGTTGGATTTTCTTGCTGTAAGCCTGAGGGTGGCAGAAGAGCCATTGTGATACGCGTCTCACACGGCATTCTTTAGATTGATCACATCCTCTACCAACGGATATGATGGCAGTATGATGAGTAAGTCGCTCGATGTTTTATACTTAATGCATCTAATTTGAATATTTTTAGATGGAGTGCTCAGTTTAGATATTTTTGAAAATTACTTCCATCATCCAACTGGAGGAAAAGTAAGATTATAAAATTCCAAAAACAACAACAAAAATCAAACCAAATGAATAATAGCTCGGTCTCTTCAATGCCATCCAAAATATTGGAAGTTTATCTGGACTGCCATTTGCCCCCTATGTTACAGATTGGGCCGGACGTCGCAAGGCTATCTTCTTAGGTGCCTGTTTGAGTATGTTGTCACATTTTCTTTTCCGTGGGCTGGTATCTAAACGAGTCCTCAGTGGTCTGCGGTGCTATCGTTCAAACTGCTTCTCAAAGCTTGGGCATGTTTGTTGGTGCAAGGTTAGTCAACTAAGATATCTGTTGTGGCTCACTAGTGCTGAGATTTTGCGTTTAGATTCCTAAGTATGCATCCCTGACATTTCAGAAAATACTCCTTATTAATACATAATGATAATAGTGGGTTTCGGTTTGACTTTCGCCGCCAACTCTGCACCTTTGTGTAAGTAAATTCAACTTGCGTGTTCTCCTTAATCACATAACCCCGTGTAGTGGTTTCTGAAATTGCGTATCCTACTCAACGTGCTCCATTGACCTCATGCTATAACTCCTTGTGGTATTCGGGGTCAATCATGTAGGTGCTCCCGAATAATTCAGGAGAATAATTTGCTAATTCGTTTTGTATACAGTGCGGCCTGGACGGTATGTCCATACATACACGTGATAGCTTATTACCTCTTAATAATGAATATGATTTCAGACTTTTGGAACTTTTTATATCAACAGTAATTGGTCCTGGCGCATCCCTTCGGCCATTCAAGCTTTACCTTCTGTCTTGCAAATCTTCCTCATTTGGTTTGTTCCCGAATCGCCCCGTTGGCTTATTAGTAAAGGCCGCGAAGCAGAAGCCCGGAAAGTTTTAGTTTATTATCATGGTAATGGAGAAGAGTGAGTAGATGCTACCTTGTTTCAGTTGATATGCTGATTTCGAATTCAGGAATCATCCCCTTGTTGATTTTGAATTCAACGAAATCAAGGCTGCTATTGATCTCGATCGCACCGTTGCTGCAACTGTCGGTTATAGGAGCTTGTTCGCAACACCTGGCAACAGGAAGCGTATGCGTATTATTATTGCACTTGCATTCTTCTCTCAGGTATTTTCCACCACTGGTACTTCTTCTTTTACTGTTCTCACGTCGCGTCATTAGTGGAGTGGCAATGGTTTAGTATCCTATTATCTTCACGCAGTCTTCGACACTATTGGCATTACAAACACAACTATCCAGCTCTTGATTAACGGAATTCTTCAAATTTGGAATTTATTCTGGGCTGTTGGAGCCGGCTTGCTTTGCGATCGCGCAGGTCGTAGGCCCTTGTTCCTTTGGTCGTGCGCTGGCATGCTAGTTTTCTTCGTCATGCAAACCGTTTGTTCGGCACGTTTTGCGGTCGATGGTTCACAAGCTGCTGCTCATGCAGTCATCGCATTTATTTTCCTCTTCTATGCCGCGTATGACATCGCATTCTCTCCATTGATTGTCAGCTACTCCGTTGAAATCTTACCCTATTCCATTCGTGCAAAGGGATTCAATGTCTTCAACTTCACGATTTCCTTGGCCATCATCTTTAACCAGTAAGTTTTTGTTTTGTTTATTGGTTTATGTATACAAAGGATTCTCATCTATCTCTCAGATACGTCAACCCTGTTGCCCTAGGAGCGATCGGATGGAAGTATTACATTGTGTATGTTTTTAACCATAATTGTCCGCTATTTCATCTGAACCTCTACTTAGATACGACTGCTGGCTTGCGTTCGAGCTGGTGTTCTGCTATCTGTTCGTGATCGAAACCAAGAACCATACACTTGAAGAAACAGCCGCGTATGTTTATTTTCTTTACCTTTTTCACTCTTGTTGACCATAATTTCTTTCAATATAGGATTTTCGATGGCGCTGAAGGCCTTGAGCAAGTTAGCCACAAGGCGGCTGTTGCTGCCGGATTGGTGCATGAGTCGAGAGAAGAGTCTTTGTCTGAAAAGGTGGACGATATCCACAAGGAGAGGGCTTAATCTTCCGCCCAATACGCTATCTTCTTCATCGATGCAACCATTTCGCGTCACTGGCAGATTGTACTTATAGATATGTTGTCTCTAGTTTCAATACTATTCATGGCTACTGCAGCGGTTTGCTCAAAGTTGTCTAAGCCCTCAGGGTTGGGTACGTGTGGTCCCCTCTTTGTCCTTGCTGATATCCTTTGTGAATCTCCAAGACATGTTCAAATTTCAAATCCACATTTATGAACAATCAAAGGCTCGAGAGAAATACTTTCCTTTCGAATCTTGTGCTGCCGGTGCTCCTGCACAAGCGGATCTACCGTTATATGAGCTCCATACCACTGCTTTCCCGCTGTATATAGATGCTTCAATTAAAGATCCATTATAGAGGGATTAACTCTTCGCGACAATCAATCTGGTGTTAGTTGAGGTGGTTTGACGCTCGATGGGACTTTGTTCGCCACCACTAGCTCGGCTGGAAAAAGTACTACGCAGAACAAACATCGACTTTAGCAATTTATCGCAGTCATCTCTCACCATTTTATAACCTGAAATCTCGTGAACATCTCAGGGATGGCTTCATGTTAGCCTCCAACTTCAACATATTTTCAACATCTGGATTCTGGCATCCGTGGATTAAACAATGTTTTGTACTCCAATAGTAAGCTATGTTATCTTTAAATAACATGGTATTAAAGGCATTTGATCCTAGGAAACAATTCTCTGGAAGTCAGGCAGTTGGAGCTGAAATAGCACCTAGTACTATGTACACCTGATCATATTCAAGAAACTTACAGACCTTACTTCGGTGCTTCTTCCGCAAGGAATTTCACGCGCTACTGAATTGGCTTGATGGAATATATCTCTGGGATGAATGTATCACGCAATCCCTTACAGACTCTCGGCTTAATGAAAGTGTCGCCCTTCCACTACTGAAGATACCTATTGCTAGGCCAACCAACATGCTTTCCATGTCTTCCGTGCCCTTCTTATCCTTCTTCTTTACGGTAAAGGGTGTCAATGAACTTCGGCAGTACCTCTAATGATACGATTATCGTCACGAGTGGAGGGACTAACCGACAATTACGCCTGGACGAGTACTTGGAAGCATGTCATGTGGTGGTATCATACCTCACAAAGAATGGATGGCCCCGTTTCAAACCACTGCAAAATATTATTGCAGGATTCTACCGTCCTGAATGATAGGAGAGAAGCGCCTTCAGCAAGCTATAAAAAGGGTATGTTCTTTAATCTTGCAGATTCTGACCTACTTGTTCACTTGATTCTCCGGTAAATGGGTGGACTCGCTGCTCCTGTCGTTCAAGAATCAGGAATTGCTCAATTTGGTACGTTACTTCTTTCTATGACCTTCCAAGTTGTTATCTGACGTGAAATCTTGTAGTCGATCGACGGCCGTGGTATAAAATCCCCCGTACGACATTGTTTTTAACTAAGCTAGAATGAATAATGAAAGTTGTAATTGAGGCCTCTGGATACTGAACGGATGGATACTTCTCTTGCAAGTTGAATGTCGCAGTCTAGAAATCCTTACAAGCTAATGCATCAACATAGGCTAATCACTGCCTCGATTGGTGGATATGATGGTAGTATGATGAGTATGCTCTTTTCCTTGTGTTTTAGACCGGTACATAATGTCAAGATAAAAGATGGGCTATTGAGTCTCGACGTTTTCGAGAAAGACTTTGGTCATCCGACAGGAGGAACCGTAAGCCCCACAGTTTCCCGTAAATCCCAATTATTTAACAAATCTGTTTGATGTAGCTCGGTCTTTTCAATGCCATTCAAGTAAGAATATCCTTACAGTTACTCTGAACATTTTATTGACGTTTCAAAGCATATTGGAAGTGTGGCCGGACTCCCCTTGGCACCTATCTTGACTGACTGGGGTCGAAGGCGGGCTATATTTGTTGGAGCTGTTATTAGTAAGGTTAACGTGCTCTGTCATTGTTGAGGGCTTATAGCTTCTGTGAATTGAACAGTGGTTGTTGCGGCAATTCTTCAAGCGAGTGCGCAAAGCTTGGGGATGTTTATAGGTGCTAGGTATGCATAAAGTTGCCATTAGTAGCTCTTCGAATTGATATATTTGATATATTTAACCCTTATTAGGTTCATGAGTAAGCATTTGCGTACAAGCTCACCCTCAATACTTTACTTAGCATATAATTTTTCGAAGTCGGCTTTGGGTTGCAACTGGCTGGCAACGCAGCTCCCTTACGTACTAATTTAGTTATTATCAAATTAATGCTTATAGCTAACTTAAATCGGTTGAATAGTTGTCTCCGAAATTGCATATCCGATTTTACGCGCTCCTTTGACATCTTGCTACAATTCCATTTGGTAGGAGTACTTCTTTGCCATTTCCCTCAATGCGAATTTGATGACCAAGTCTATAGGTTTACTGGTGCCATAATGTACGCATCCTTTTTTGTTCCTCAGTTTTGTTCTTGTTCTTGTTATTGTTCTCAGACAAGCTTTGTTTATCCAGTGCTGCATGGACTGTACGTCAGAGTAATGATTTAGGAAGATTATTATTATTGACAATAGCTCACTATTAGACTTTTGGAACTTTCTTCATCAAGAACTCATGGGCATGGCGTATTCCATCGGCAGTACAGGGATTCCCGGCTCTTCTACAGATCTGCCTGATTTGGTTTGTTCCAGAATCACCTCGCTGGCTCATAAATAAAGGAAGAGATGCAGAGGCCCGACGGATGCTAGGATATTGGCATGGATTTGGAGACGAGTAAGAAGTTAAATAATTCTTAATTTTGTATTAACCCTGAACGACCATTTAGGTAACATCCCATTGTTAACTTTCAAATGAATGAAATTAAGACGTCCATGGAGCTCGAAAAGAATGTGAGAAAAGATGTCGGGTATAAGACATTATTTTCTACTCCTGACAACAGACGACGGATGAGGATTATCATGGCCCTTGCCTTCTTTTCTCAGGTATCGATATTTTCTTGTGTGCAATAGCGTTCATTTAATGTCGGATCAATAGTGGAGCGGTACTGGTATAGTCTCATACTATCTGCATGTTGTCTTCGACGACATCGGGATCACAAATACCACTATTCAGCTACTTATCAACGGTCTCTTGCAAATCTGGAACTTTATTTTTGCATTGGCAGGGGCCTTTCTCTGCGACAGAGTGGGCAGACGAAAACTGTTTATCGGCTCTTGTATCGGGATGCTCGTATTCCGGATAGCACAGACCATATGCTTTGCTCAGACAGCCATCACTGGGTCAAAAGCTGCAGCACATGGCGTAATCGCCTTCATTTTTCTATTCAATGGCGCGTACGATGTGGCCTTCTCGCCTTTGATCATTAGCTATACCGTCGAGATTCTCCCTTACAATGTCAGAGCTAAGGGATTTAACGTATTCGGGCTTACTCTCTTCTTAGCCATTATCTTCAACCAGTAAGTATCCAAGATATTAAATTTGGAGATGTCACAACTAATGTTCTACATCAGGTATATTAATCCAATCGCACTTGCTGCTATTGGTTGGAAATACTATCTCGTGTAAGTCATAGATTTCCAAGGTTTAAGTGACTAAAGTGTAGTAACCTAACATCATCTTAGTTACGTTTTCTGGATCGCTTTCGAGCTGGTCTATTGTTATCTATTTGTAGTAGAAACCAAGAATCTCACCCTGGAAGAAACGGCAGTGTATGTTTCAGCTTTACCTACTGCCATAACCTGACTAACCTATTCCAGTATATTCGATGGCATCGAAGGTGTAGAGAAAGTGTCCAGCCATGCAATCGATAGCACATCTCTCACTGTTCATCGACGTGATTTTAGCACGAACAAAGGGGGTTCTACTGATAAGGTAGATGCCTAACATCCAACATTCTCTCACTATTTCGTATTAGTACTAGTTTTACATGGTACTCCTGTGACATGTTTTTTTCGAACTTTTAAATTATACCACAATATGTGCGATAACATTTCTAAATGAGAAGAAGCCAATCTCTGCTAGCAATTCATACCCATTATGAATATTTGTAAGATCCAAACAATATACAAATGTCTACCGTCCCTCGTAATCACAACGTCAATTATCACCAATTATATCATGGGATCTATAGTAACCTGACAATACTTTATAAGCGGGAAGAGATCAAAAAGGAGGATGAGCGACTGTTGGTAGAATTTCAGCTCGAGAAAAACCGAAGATTTCGAAGATTCATACCAATTAAGAATCAAACAGCAAGGCATCTAAATTTCCGATATCTAGACTTCCGTGGCGATCCATTGTTCTCGGAAGTCTGATATCCATTCCCTACTTCCTTCATAATAGGGATCGCAGGTAATGGTGAGTCTACCATCCGAGATCAACTCATTGTATTCGTCTCCGTAAAACTTGATTATATCCTCTTGGGTTCCAAATAGTGTGATGTGTAGGGTTTTCAACGAAGGAGAGGCAAGTAAAATCTTGAGTTGCTCATAAACTATCTCGTCGAACCGAAGAGGCGAACGCCATCGGAAGTCGGTTAGAGACGGCATATTGGAAATACGCCGGAGTTCCGCTGATTGTAAAACGGTGTCTGCGTAATAAAATTGTTGCAATTCGTTGTGCGCAACGTTGAGACCCAACAATCCGTACGATGGACCCACGGCAAGGGTCTTTAGGTGAGCCGGAAGACATTCTTCGATTAAACCCCAGTTGCTTGGAGGAAGATTAACGAGAGCAAGGCGTTCCATATTATAGCTTTTTGGAAGAATGTTCTGTACTGTTGCTAAACAATCACTCGTCCAAGTGAACCGTCCGAAACCAGATTTTGACATTTTTTCATGTTTGATCGATCCGATATATAGGCTTTGTATAAAATCGGCCAATTCTGGATGAATTAAAATTGTTTTGTTGAACTTGAGCAGGTCCTGACGGGTGGAGAAAGTAACCGATCGGTATAGACCACGGATGATCCATGTGTACGCCTCCTTGCAGACCAAAGAGAGTATTAAAGCTTGACTTCGTAGGGCGGCGGAATGTAGAAAAACTGTGTTGATATTAGCACGTCTTAAAAGAAAAAAATCTCATCGATACTTGCTCTACGAACTATTATCAGTAGACCATCAGTCGACCATAAAAATTTGACGCACCTCTCGGATAATATCAGGCGGTACAGGATGAGAGTCTATGCTGTCTAATTTGCGAGGCATATCGAATGCGATGAAGCGACCTATGCGAATGAGATTATTAGCGGGAGAGTAGGTCTAGGGTTCTATGGTCAAGAGAGAGAGAGAGAGAGATAGTTGATAGAGTTGCCATAGATAACGTTCAACAAGCAAAAAATACTGTTAAACGCCGTGTCCGGCGCTCCTCGTCCGGAGTGTCCTGCGTACCGTCACTGCGTCCGACCGTGTTCATCAGCATCCCACCCAATCTGGAAACCTTTTCGCTGATTTCGACCATGAAGCCCGATAGGGAACCGAATTATATATATATCACCAGAAAAGCTGAAGAGAAACCTTAAGCCTTGCAATCCTCAGTGACTGCAAAGTACGGGAGCTTTGAACCAGACCTGACGCACATGGAAACCAGTCGGCTTTCCTGCCCATGAGGTGGCACTTGTCCCTATCGATAGGAAACATGACGTGACACCACGCTGAAGATAGAGCCAAACTCAATTGAAATGTCCTATGGTTGATTTGAATGTAGTGATAAGACAGCTGTAACATTGAAGCCGCATTAACTTCGGCGGGAATAGGGATAGTGTCAACAATATGAACTTATTCAAATACAAGAAGTGATTATCAGGATCAATAATCCGTCATCGTCCATTTTTAGAAATGGAGAAACCGGAGGCTTCGTTCTCGCGAATTTACACACTGCTGCTTACGCAATGGGCACCAGCAGGTTTAGTGAGTCTATGCATGAGCAGTTCAATTACTTGTAAGATACTGATAATCAAAATATCATTTACCCCAATAGTCATAGGTTACCCATAGTTCGGGAAAGTTATGTAAATCCTTATTGGCAGAGTGGGGAAGTTGTGGGTTTTTAGACCTGTTTTGGGCGCAAGTGATCATGTCCAATCCATCAAGGGTATAGGTCAGAGGTCAGTTGTCTGAGTTCTTATACTTTTGCAAAAGGAAGGCGTTCGGGATGGCACTGCGGGGGAGTTGCGTCAGCAGTGACCAGTCTGGGTAAGGGGATTGTCGTCATATGTGGTAGACTTCGAAAACGCACATCGGAGAGAAGATATTTATATCCCAGAATGCTATTGCAAGAGATCAGCGAGACAAAGCGGGTAAATTCAGATAGGCACCCTTAAATTCAAGGCAGCGGCAGAGAGAGAGAGAGAGAATTCTTTTGAGAGACGTAAGAAAATTCCTCAGGGAATTATTTACTGCTTCAAATTCAACTAGAAAAGCAAATACTCAGCGGAAAGATACTACTAGAGTACGATAGGCTAAGTACTTACACAACTGTTACCACATATGACCGGGTGAAGTTGAATGGTCCTGGTGAACCAGGGTCCAGCAAATAAATGAAAAATATTATGATCTTGAAAAATTGCCTTTCAACGTAAGCATCGTATTCATTTTCTCATTTCACAAGTGAAAAAGACTTGAAAGAGCTGTCCGAGAAGAAAAACAGCAAATGTTGGTTTATGGGTGCAAGTGGGTGATCAATTGATGAGTATAGGCGTGGGAATCATTAGCTAGTGTTCACTTAATAATATTTAGGTGTGAAGCAGCAAGCTTTTTGCAGCAATAAATCGAGACTTAGACAAATCGGATGACTATTATAACTATTAATGCATGAGTCGATCAGGTGAATAATCCACGCTACCCAGTACTGATCTCATGGAGGGGTCGTAAAATAGGATGATGGTGCAGAATTATCAATGAATTATAATGTACGTCGGTAGTTTATACTTGGAATTTTATGTGCATCTTTATCATCTGCTATTTTAGAATATTAATAACTCTCAACGCTGTAGGGAAAAGTTCATGTATATTGCAAAAGTCCAATGAGGAAATACGAAATACGAATGTCCATAAGCGACGTTAGTAACACAACTAACCCCATGTTTCACCTATCATGGCTACAAGTAGATCATAGCTAAGATTAACATATAGCGTAATTAAAGCGAAAGCGCGTGGTCTTAATTCTTTTTCCCAATAATGGTGAATGAAGGGCTCGTGTTTCCGGAATCACCGAATACTGCATTGAAGGGGACCATTAGGTACAGTCTCGGGTGCCTGAAGAAATACTACTCACAAACTATCATGTAATCTTTCCTTGTAGGAAGGTCTGCAGGTAACTGAATCCGGTGACTACCGTCAAGGATGGAGAACCCAGAGGAAATGTTCAAGACTAAAAAATGAAAATGAGCATCTGACAATCTCGATTATTGGAAAGACCACTCGCAGATGTCACTGGAATTAAGAGTTCTCAGAATAACGGAACCGATAGGATTGGTTATCTGTGCGGGTGCAGTGCTCGTATCCCTACAAATATAGAAGGTCATTGACTGCGACAATTTACTTCGCAGGCTTCAAGATCCATACCATATAACCTGCCATTATGATCCTATATGCGTCAATTGAATGAGTCAGGGTGCAATTGATAGAAACGTACGTTGTGTTGAGTTCCCGCATGCCAAACGGTATGAGCGTCGGGTTTGATAATAGGGGGGTCGAAAACGTCGAGTGCAGCAGGGGTAGGGGTAGCTGAAACTGCAGAGAGCGCAATTGCAATGAGAGCAACTTGAGAAAGTTTGGTGTTGAACATTGTGAAAGGAGAAGTAACTACCACTGTCTAAAGGATGCGCAGCTTGTAGAAACCGCTATACTGACAAGAGACATTTTATACTTTCTTTTCGGAGAAACGGCTTTCATGGTACTAAGGGGGAGAAGTTACCGAGATTAAGTTCAGTTGGTATGTACCTTGGCCGCTAGTCCGGAAGTTCTGAGAAGCATATATCGCTCCCTAATAGTAAATATCTCCCACAGCTGTGTAAATCTTTAGCATTGTTACCTCCGAGACTTCCGTACTAGTATGTAATCTTCATTGATGAAACTCTCCAATATTTTTTAAAATAAATTATGAACGGTGCATGCTTCATGAGTGCAAAATGACTGAAATCTGTGAGAATTTTCGCGGAGTTAGGCGTGTTTATAAGGCAGAAAGAGCAATCATGAGCTCTTGAAATTCTATATTTAAAGGGTATTTTAAAGTACGGCGTCTTCTCTGGCTCCTGTGCCACTTTCACCTGACTGCTGCATGCAATACTGTCTTTCCCGCCGGTACCGGATTTGATTAAAGGCAATTCAAGATAACTGTAAGCCTGTTTTAAGATTTCCGTGCGTTTCCATCAAATAGCGAAGAACATACTAGTCGACCGCGTAAAAAGTTAGTAGAAGGTTGTTTTCTTTGAAACTTGTGCGATATTCGTATAGATAGATAGGCATAGTGTAATAGTAAGAAGCGGACAATTTATACTGCAAATTCCCAGAGCTGTTTATCCGATGGGATATTTCTAAGGCTTTCTCTGTGGGCCGTCATTCTGAACCAACAGCATTTGATCATGGACCCACTCTAGGCATCAGCAAAGTGTGCCACACGCGCTAAACTCCCCATAGTGCTAGGTAGCACTAGGTAGGATAGGTAAGTACGGAGTCACTAGGAGTCGGTATATAGACTACATAGCCCTATATACCACCGCCTATCACTCCTAGCATGGGCGCTAAAACGGATTCTGTGTCAACTTTCCTGATGGCCTAGTGCATAAGTCTATGCTTCGCGATGACGATCTTCGGTACAACCGACCCCTTACTTTGCGTTCACGGTGTTTTGAAACTTTACAGTACCCATCCCATCCGCCTCCTAAATAAAACTAAACATTTAGATCCACGAGCCCAATCATCCGTCGTTTGCACCTGGAAATTTTCAGAACGCGGGGACGCACAATATATGCTGAATCATCAGGTCTGACGGTGTGAAATATTTGACGTGGAAGGCAGATGACAAAACTTCAAGCAGTCTTCTTTACCGTGATTTAACGGCGGAGGAGCTTTACTGGCAATAACCTCTGATTGTCCAGCTTAAACATCTTCGATCATCTTCTCTGGATTGCATCACTTACGGATTTCCAGCAGATTCAGGGACTTGCGGACATGAGTTTATGGATAATTAAATCTGCCAAAGTAATGATTTGGGGAATCTCATGCTACCTAACAGTCGTCCTTTCGTTATAGTACTGGCTGGCTTGAAGGTGACGTAAGGTTGAATTCAGTATACTTGAAAATGACCTGTTCAACCTCTCATAAGTCGGGGAAACGTTAAGTCCATGTCTTCGCTTCAATTGGGAATGTCGCGGGGTTGCTGAAAGTTCAGCTCACCATAGGCTGATCTACCTCACCATAGTATGATCAACTCATAGCCCTCCGCCCAACATGTATAACACTGTCTTTGAAGACAGATGCTAGTTTTATTTATAAATCTTCGAATTATTTGTTAAGAGCTTGTCTTTAATCTTGTATCTAAACCTCACCTATGACTATGCCCCAAATCCGGCTTGATGGTTGGAGTGTAAATGGTCTAACGGACCAGCTGTATCCTGAGGAAAACCCAAGGAAAACTAGTGAGATTAAGTACGATCCATCATAGCAGGGTTCGCCAATAAGCGTAAATAGAGTATCCAACATCCAGGACCAATTAAGATTTAGTTCAAGTATTTTAACAGCTATTTTCTGCTTGGGAGGTGATTGAAATCGACCATGATGCGTGTCTGAACGAACATAGAAAAGGACGTGCGTCACGCGTTACCTCTGCTCCTAAATATGGTGAAAGAAATCATCTACATCCATACCTCGACTGGATACCTTGCAACTCATTTCTTCAATTCTGAACAAGCCTATTTCAAGTACGACCACGATGGAAATGAAAAGGAAACAAACTCCGAAGTAGATCCCGACATATCCTTTAAAGAGGGACTCGCCGCAGATGTTAGTCCTCGTTCTTTCTGATCGTCCCTTACGTATCTCATCCGTTTTGTGTTGTTGTAGGGAACAAGTACATACACACCAAGAGCAGTTATTGTCGATTATAAAAGTAAAACAAATTTCATGTAAAAGTCGCGTCGACTCATAACAAGCAGGCAGGTTTGGGTCGCTATCCCATATAAATGCATTGCAAAGTGGGCAAGAGGCAGTTCCAGAGGCCATGGATCCGATATGGTAAGAATTTTTTGTAGTTTACGAACTTTCGCTGACATACGATACAGGTCAGGATCAGTCGCCGAATACCGCCAAGCCGCCATACCACAGAGCTCATACCACGCGAAACTTGATGCAGGTGAAGATGATCTCGAAGACATCGAAATGGAAGCCGTAGTATCCGACGATCTGACTTCAAAGGTCCGCTTTTGGTCCGACTTCTCTCGTGTATTCTTCCAACCAAGAGGTCTGCTGCGAATACCTGATCCAGGAGAATGGGAACGGGAGCCTGCTTGGCAGAGAGGGGCTGAACGTTACAAGGAACTGGATGATGTGAGTCGATTCTTATCCAGTTATGGATTTTCTTAATTATATAATAGGATGCTGCAATAATGGACAATGTCTTTAGGTTATTTGCTGAAGAATGCGACCAGCTGCAGGTATTTGCCATCAGATTTCTCGCCAGTTTTTCGTTCACTGATGCAGCGTTTGCCTAGGGATTGCAAATTTCGCTTGATGCACCGTCTATGGGTGCCTTTACGATTCAATTATTAACTCAGATACGAGACGAATACGCAAAGCTACCTATCCTCAGTTTCTGCTCTCTTTCACCATTCGACCCATCAAGAATTGAATTAGACGAGGTGTGTTCTGTTTATTCTTGTGCTAGCGCTATCTCACAGTTATCAAGACAGCAGCATGCATATCTGCTCTGAACGATGTATTGACTCTTCATGAGTTGGCTTCTCTGACATCAGTAACTGTGCCATTACAACATCCCAGCACCTGGAAACGCGGTCTCTGGTCGTCACATATCAATGCGGATGTGGGTCTTCCGAAACTATTATGCAAAGTATATCGCTTAGGGATGTGTGTAGTTCAGAAAGCAATACCATTCATCCGCAGTGCTATCAGCTCATATAGAAAGCGCAACCTTACCTCTCCGGTACGGCGATGTCCGCTATCTTCTTGTATTGCAAGTTAAACCCACATCTCGTTATAGACTGAAGGCTACTATGCCCTCCTCGTCAGATATAGCCAGCTATTGCGCCCATCTCAACTGGCGGGGAGACACTCCCTTCTCCGCTTTAAGCGGGGCTTTTCCTTTACCAGTCGCTCCTACGGACATTCCAAAGTATACCTATGATTTTACCCATCCTACCTCGTTACATAAGGTATACCTTGATACAGAGTCATTCATTACTCTACTGACTTGTGCCAATAGGATGATGAGATAGTGGAGACTTTTGCTCAGAAAGACGTATTCCGTGGATGTAATGCTACGGAAAGGGCATCAACTGAGAAATGGATTTCAGAAGCATACCCTGAACTGAGACCTCCTTTCCATTCTATGTATGCATCATCCTTTATATCATTCTTATCTTATGCTGATCCCTATCTTCAGGGCATACCTGGACCAACCGTTTCCCATTCCAACGTCGTATCCACAATTCTTCAAGAATCTCGGGCCAACCGGTCGCCCAGAGAAAAGGTCTCAACGTCGAGTTCACTCAGTGCCCGTCTACTCCTCACTGCAGACAACACCACGAACCGCTGGTTTAGCAAGGTCTTATGCCGAGTTCACAGACAATGTTGGAAGAAGAGGGTTCGGTTTGATGAATGATTTGAATGTTGAAAGAGAATTTGTGAAGGAAGTCAGTGAGACTTGGTGGGGTTGGGTAGGATCCTATGGCGGAGAGGAAGACAAGGAAGACGAACGAGGCGAAGATGAGTAGTCCGCTCCGAAAACCGGGTCTTGTGTTTCATGCCATCATATGTTTATACACAGTGAAATACAGATAAAATATGCCAAAAATTACATACATGCATGAACTCATTCCAAACAAATCAGAGAAATAGTAATCCGAAAGATAGATTAGCTGCTGATATAAGTTGTATTTCTCTCCGGTGCTCGTATCAAGTGAGGCTCCGTACTGAGTGGTCGCTGCAGAATAAATAGACATTAGAACATCAAAGCACATTTGGACATGAGAAGAATCTCACCAAAACCCATGGACATAACCCGCAATCTCTGTCATAAATTTGTGAATCTTCAGCTTATCGTGCCAGTCCGCCACATCGTAACTGTCCAAGGTATCCTGTCCTTCAGGGTCATCTACCAATGGCTGCCATGATCCCTCTCTGCCATCAATCATATCCACCTTCCAAAATTTGACATATTCACCAACAGCAAGCGCAACATAAATCTGACTCAGATCTTCGTGATGAAGCACCTCCTCCAACGAGCCACGAAAACTTGAAGATTGCGACTCCCACTCGCCAAATGACCCATCTAACGGAAGACATTCAGGGCCTCTATATTCCAGAATAAACAGCTGTGTCGTCTTGCTTTTAGACATGCCATAATGCCGGACGCATATGGCTTCCACAACGAGCGTTTGTACGACTTGACCTGCAACACGTAGAGATCTTGGTACAATCCTGATTTGTTTGGCAGGAAAGTAATGTGATAGAATCTTCCACCAGGCTGATACCACGTCGATGCTTTCACTGAATGGCGAGACCGCTGGAAGAGCCAATATTTCCCAATAGCCACAAGGCTCGGGAGTAACTGGTCTGTAATTTGACATTCTTGAGTAACTACGTGATGTGAAGAATTAATGAATCTACATTAATGAATGAGAAAGCTGGCGACGTACAATACACGAAACAACTTGCTGCACTTGTTGCGTGAACTATTGAAGCTAGTAAGATCGAAAGACCTTCGGAACGGGTGTAAAGACGGGTGTATATGTCATGTCTTATATTTTATATATGGCAGGAAGGATCTGCATATCTCCTCTGACTCCGCATCTCCAGGATAGTAGTCATCTCCATTGACGTGGAGAGAAGTCCACTCCTTGATCGGAGCTATCACTTGCTATTGGACCACTCATGCATGCGCGCAAACCTACCTATCGCACTGACGAGGCTTGAGTTTCGGAGGCTTGAGCATGCGTTTGGCATGGCTATGCCCGAAGTCGGCAGGCTCCAGTCGGTTCAGTAAGGGCCGAAGGGTCCTATATCGGACTCCATCTTCATAACAATTTAATCTGGAACATGTCGTAGCTCTGTCTCTTTGGAAATGTCAATAAGAACCATAGGGCAGGTCGACCTAATTGACTCTGCCGAGTACATGCATGCCCTTATCGAGAATCAAGTGGAGTAGAGCGCAGGCTGCAAGTCTTAGTTCGTCATCACAGACTGGATATTATCTCCAAGCTACTTATATTATGGCTATTCCTGGGCCATTAGAACCTCACATATCGGTAGTATATTGCAAAAGGAATAGTTACAAATTTCTATCCCTACAGTTAGCAATGCACACAGCTCTGAGGATTCATAGGACATACCGGATGTTCTACAGTCTATGCCCCAAACTCAAAGCGTTAATAACTCCGAGACTTTCTTCTGGACATCAGCAGAAGAAAGGTTCTCCAATTCCGTGTGCTTCTCCACACCACGGTCTAGTGCAGCTTCAGTACATCAATTACAGTGAATTTACAGGCACATACCAAAACGCGCAAATATTCTAGATGGAGTTCCTTGAGCCTCCCGGATGAGAATCGGCAAGTCCGGATTATTTTGCTTCAAGACGGGGTAGGTATCCTTGATGAATTGCCTGTAAGGTTCAGGTAAGATGAAGCACACGTCGAGCAGACTACTAGGCTTACCGAGTACCCGCAGAGGCCTGACCCGTCTGTGACAGGAATATTCTAAGTTCCCTGATAGCAGGGGAAAGAGCCTTTGCAAAGGTGGACATGACGGGGAACGGCGGGGGCGCAAGTGCGGGTGCGTAAGGGGGGCGCCTAATTACAACTTTGTGCAAACAATCACTGCTTCTCGCAACTTGGTTTCCCTCTTTCCCTCGTCACTCACTCCAGGACGCGATGGAGCCCGACGCCGCTCAAGATGATTTGACCGTAGACAGGCGTAACAGGTATTTCAACGCGATCTGCTCGACTTTGCGCTGTAATTAACCCGTCGTTAGGCTGCCATCCTTCACTGAAGTGCTTTCTCGTCGAACTCGGCCGCCTGTGGACCTTTTTATGTTTTATTTGTTTCTTCAACGCGAGGGTCAGGAAGATGTCCTAGACTTCTGGCTAGACGTCCAACAGCATGAAAACTTGTGCCGCGCATTCTTCAAGGATGTGCGCAAGTCTGGCCGAACCATCAGAGACGAATGGCCGCAATATTGGGACTATGCTCGTAAACGTGGTAGCATTTACGGAAATGTCGTTGGGATCAGCCAGTCCAAGCGAAGCAATGCTGCAAGCCCGGACTTGGACGAAAAAGCGCGTGCAGCGGGACCCTCTGTATCACCAGCCCTCTTTGAAGGAAAACGTTCCATGAGCCCAGGACCATCGGTTGCCATTGCTGCCGAGGAAAGGGAATATGATGGCAAACGGTCAACCACCCCATTCTCGCAGTTGCGTGCCCGTGCGTCGCTATCAAAGCGAGCCTCTCGCGCACCGACAGTCATCCCTCGGTCTGCCCCAATCACCCGACTTGACCTCATTGCATCGGCTGAACGCATCTTTTTCCGATATCTGGCGCCGCCTCCACCAAACCAAGCCTCACACGAAATCTACCTCCCTCCCTCGCTTAGGATCCACACGTTCCCCTTGTCCAGCACTCAACTTCCTAGTACGCAGAGTCCGGAGTATGAAATTGAAGCTTCTGCTCTGGCTCAAGTGCCGGATATGTTCCACCAACAGAAGGAATATTGCTTCAGGGCCATGGAGCAAGACGCCTTTCCCCGGTTCTTGAGGGCTAAGGCCTTCGGAAACCTTACGCCCGTCAGCGCACTCGTCAGGCTGATTGTTGGCATGATCGTACTATGGATTGCTCTCGCTGTCGCATTCTCCCTTATTTTCATTGACGTCAAACCAAAGTCGAAACGGTTCTTCGTGCGTATATCACCACACTTGTTACCAGTCACACTCATATAATATTTGCAGCTCTTCATTCCTTTCTCTATCGCCATCCTATGCCTTATTTCCCATCAATATGAACTGGATCCAATTCTTGTATTCCTCGGCCAGTCCGAGACGACGCCTTTCCGGACCTTGCGCATTAAAGAACCATATGTTGGCAAGCTTCTCCTAGGACGCGCTATATGGGTTACTTTCCTCGTCGTTGGCATCACTACAGGCCTTTCATTGATGTTCTGGGCAGTTCCCGGCCATAGGCTCTAAAGCTTAAAGACTCTCAGCCCTCCTCAATTTCATTTTCCTTGTTTCATTTCCTTGTTTCATTCCATTGACCCAATGTTTCCTTGTTCCTTTTTATGCTTTGCCTTGTTGCTTGTACTTTTTATGTTCTTGCCCTTACTTGTCTTCGCTGGGCTATCCAGCACATTACCCCTACATTCTTTCATACCATTCATAGTCGATCATCTTACATGAACTTGGAGTAGTCTTTGCATTTACTATTCTGTTTATACCAGAATTTTTATGGCAGTATATCCCACGTCGTATACCCCGAATGAACGTGGTTTCTTCCATATTATATGTACACATTGACATATTAATTCCCCTAATGTTTACTATTGCAAGTGCGATGAAAGAAATTCAAATTTTCCCCAAACATGGTGCGGTGAACTACTAACCAATTGCAGGATCAGTCTGGAAAACACGTGCGTTCGAACCGTGAACCGAACTGTGCATTACATCACCGCGATCATCGTTTCCTTTCGCCTTCATCGTTGTTGACCATGGCTAGAATACCAGTTGTCGGAAGATTGTTTTTGTAAGAAAATCTCACTATTATATTGTTTATATTACTCCAAGAACCGCTCTGATCTCATTTATATAGCCGAGAATATACCTCTCTGCTCCTCGGTTTAGCTTTAATATGCCTCGAAGCGTTCATTCGCATTGTTACCATTGCATTGCCTCCCCCTGTCCTTATGTGGTTCCATGACCGATCAAGACGTTTATTCTACATCCTCGACTCTTCATCGATTCCCCGGATGCCAAAGGCTGAGCGCACCCGCGTAGAGAAGATACGGACTGCAGCGGATTTTGAAGCTCTTTGTGCCATTTACGGATATTATCCCGAAGAACATATCGTTCAAACTCGAGATGATTTCATGTTAGGAATTCATCGCTTGCCTAATAGAAAGGGAGAGAAAGGGCATGCCAGTCGGAAAGGAAGGAGCGTTGGAAAGCCTGTTGTTTATCTGCATCATGGTATGTATTGCTACTATCCCATGTTCAGTGCCGCCTGTGTTTATAACCGCTCCCATAGGTCTACTCATGAACAGCGAAGTTTGGGTTTGTTTAACCGATGAAGAACGAACTCTTCCCTTCGTACTTGCAGAAAGGGGTTATGACGTTTGGGTGCGTACCTTGCATAATTCAAGTCGTCGTGAATTCGACCTTATTATTTTCTCAGCTAGGAAATAATCGCGGAAACAAATATTCTAAAAAACATACGACGCACAAGCCGTCCTCCGCAAAATTCTGGGATTTCTCTCTCGACGATTTTTGCTTATATGATATCCCTGACACCATTCAATACGTCCTCAATACCACTCATGCTAAGACATTGAGCTATATTGGATTCAGCCAAGGAACAGCGCAAGCGTTTGCGGCCTTAGGTGTCCACCCTTATCTGAACAGAAAGGTCAATCTGTTTGTGGCCCTTGCCCCGGCCATGAGTCCTAAAGGTACGTATAGAGAATTACCCATTAATTGATAACATTTACTGAATCATGTTCCTTCCTCAGGTCTGGCTGCCCCAATTGTCGATGCCTTAATGAAAGCTTCGCCAGCTTTGGTTTTCCTGTTTTTTGGCAGGAAATCTATTTTATCTTCCACGGCGATGTGGCAATCTATTCTTTGTACGTACAGAATCCACTTATTGTCAATTTTCTTTCTTACGCGCTTTCTGAACAATTTAGATCCTCCAATTTTCGTGGCTGTCCTTGATAAATCCCTCTCATGGTTGTTCAACTGGAATTGCTTTAATATCACGCAAGCGCAGAAACTGGCTGCATATGCACATCTATACTCCTTTGCATCCGTCAAATCCGTTGTGCATTGGTTTCAGATTATGAGAAATGCGAAATTCTTAATGTACGTCCTTTTGATGGGTTGTAAAATCCTCCAATATAGCTAACATGTCTTGATAGGTATGATGATGATGTTTCTGGAGTTCTGTATAGTCGTAATTTTTATCACCCGGCAAAGGTTCGTCTCCCAACTTACGAATGTCATTGAGTATGAGGCTCATCGACGTTTAGTTTCCCACTCGTAATATTTCTACGCCTATCCTTCTTCTGTATGGATCGCATGATAGCCTGGTGGATATCCAAGACATGCTATCAGAACTACCTGACCATACTGTCGCCAAATGTGTCAGTCCAATTAATATCCCTGCTTCTCACCTCTTCGCTCAGCCTTACATACTTCAGATTCCGAAATATGAGCACATAGATATTTTATGGGGTAAGGACGTTCACAAGGTCGTCATTCCAGAAGTCCTTGCCGCCCTGGATAAATTCTCGGAGATGCCCACTGGAAATTTATACAGCGATACCGACTCGGCCAATGGAATACAAATCTACCAACCCTCAAAGGTTCGTTTGGTTAAAATTTTCAACTGTTCCGTTACTGACTGACTTTTATGGACATCCAGAAATTGGAAACTATTCGCACTCGACAGAAAGATGCGCAAGCTCACAAGGAAAGGAAACGGTCACGGGATGCCGATCAAGCGGCGCGTTCTGATAAAGTAATATCGTACTAATTTTCAGCAAGTATTATTTAGATGAGTGCCAGGGATATGTTTATATTATGGATATATATTTAAAGAGCCTTGGCTCATAATTCAGTCATATTAATAACTAGATTACACTGTGCTCAGGTGCTGGATGTGCCTGTAATTTAGAAAAGGATTGAAGATTTGAGTTGTTAACAATATATTTGGATGACTGATAAATATAACTTCGTGGATTACAATAAGTAATAGATTGCCCAGTACCAGCGATGGGCACACTACAATTGATATTTTCAACAGGGCTTATTAGATGTACAATAATCACAAGTTCAAGCCGTGTATTTAAGTAAATAGAGGACGAACAATGAATACATCAATTCACGGTTCAACGGTAAAGTGATGACCGAATGTAAGCGCACATATACATAATATTGAACAGCAAACAAGAGACAGTACTTAGGCGACTATGTACGTATTGTCATGATTCCAACTGCCGGTGGTAATGAAACAAAATTGGGAAATGGAACGAGAAATATTAGAGTGAATCCGTTACGAAGAAGCTGCGGATGCTGGTGCGGCTTGGCTGTAATCCTACATTGAGAAGAATCCTTAATAACTTAAAAGGGAAATTGACAACCAGAATATTCCATACCTCCATTTCAGCATCCAGATCCTCGACTGTCTTTTTGGGTCGCTCATCTTGTCTCCTTCCACCTGGACCTCCACGACCCCTACCCCTTCCTCTGCCACCACGCACTCCACCGCCTCGCCTGAAGTTTGCTGCACCAGGTCCTCTAATACCGCCATTGATATCAGCACACGTATTCTTGCAGCTTAGTAAAGCAAAACCTACGGAATGAACGCATTTGACGCGACCGACGGAGCCGAACTCACACGCGCCGAGAGAGGAGTAGGTGCTTTTCTTGGATCAACGACGATTTCGATCTTCATGGGATTTCCTGTGCGAATTGAAAGAGTAAAGATTGGAGAGAGAACGTCAGCATCGTGTTTGATGGTCAGCTCGTGAAGGGATAAAAAGGTGGACGAATAGGGTGAACGTTTCTTTCAGCTTGCGCAGTTGGATCCTTGCCGTTGCGACGCCCTGAGCCGACTCCCGCTATACCGTACCATAATCTCCTCTCTTCAACTTCCCAGATAGTGCCCACCTCCACAGTCCCACATACATATCCAACTGCGATATCCGATCCCAACTATTAGGAAGAGGATACGAATGTCAACCGCTTGCTGCATGTCCTAACATCCTTCCATCTCCAAACATCGGCAGCCTCCACACCCGCCCATAACCAAAGAAACTCTGGGAAGTAACTACCGTAAAAATAACGTATGGATCCTTATGCTGGGTCTTTGGCTGGTCGCAATACGGAAGAATCCAAAAGCGGTTGCTAAAAAGATGGTGCTCGCAATGAAGTGAAGGAGGAGGTGGGGGGATAATGCAAATGGTGAACCGGAAAGGGAAATTGGTACTAACTCCCATCAATAAGACGATCGTGATATTGTTCGTACGCTCTTGCGGCGTCGCCCTTGCGTGAAAATACGACGGATGCAATTCCTTTCGAAGCGCCTCTGGCATCATAAGTGAGAGAAACATCTCGTAAAGGACCAATCATTGTGGTAAAGAGTTCCTATAACCTATCGTTAGAAACACAATTCTCTCTCTTTAAAGACAGTACATACTCGAACTTGAGCTTCATTAACGTCGGTAGGAAGGTTGGATACGATGATCTTCTCGGCGACTTGAGGGACACTGATGACTGGAGCCTGGTGGATAACAGGAGCGACATGCCGAGGAGGGCGCGATCCAATTAGGTTTGCTTTGGGGGCTCTGTCTCCACGGCGATGGAAGGAACCACGGCCTCTCGTCGTTCTACGTGTGGAAATAACCTGGTGAGGGTTGGCAGAAATGCCTTGAGGATGCTGCAGCGCTCCAAGGGATGAGTTTCTGAAATCGAACCTCGTCGAGGCTCCTGTCCAAGTTTGCGGACATGGCTAATACTTTGACTTGAATAGGGAGACTTGGGAAGAAGAGGATCAAAGGTAAAGCGTCGTTAGAGGACGTTTGAAACTGAGTGGCGGCAACCTGCTAGCGAAACCGGCGGTGTTTCAATTTGGTTCAAACAACGCACGAACCGCACATAAACGTTCCTCTAAACGTCAAACTCAATCATATCAAGCGTTATCTGAAAATATCTCAAAAATGTCTACAATATTCAGGTGATGGACTGTATCTTTGTCTGCGTTCCCTTTCCCTTCGCAGAATCATCTACAAGAACCACACCCAGTTTCTGGTGAACGCCGTTCAAGGGACCATTCGTAGATCGAGGAAGGACAAATTCTTCGAAATATTTAGCAATGTCTTCTTCTTGATCCATTCCCGCGAAAAATCCAACCACCCCGTCTGGTCGAAGGACTACAATGGCTCCCTCCATGTCATCAACCCCGTACGCTTCGTATGCTTCGCCAGTACGGTCATGGACCACCTTGCCTATGCCCGTATCGTCGAGTGTTTCAGCAGATTGGAATATTCCGTCTCCTCGAATGATCGTCAAGAACTGGAAAACCGGAGACAATGTGTTGACAAAAGATGACGGGCCTTCAAGATATTCCTTCAAGACAGCGAATCGCTCTACGCTGGTTTCCCTCAACTTCGGCACTTTGGAGTCGGGATCCAGTCCACCAGCAAACACGGCAATCCAGAACTTGCCATTGTTCGGCATGAATTCCTGCATTCGCTTGGGGAACTTTGCTCCAGGCTGGAACAAGGGAGGGTCCACCGGTCGGTGACCGACCTGGATGGCTAATGTCGGTGCCTTGGGATTGGACCGATTGATTAGATTTTCTCCATAAGATACTCCAAGTCCAACATTAAATGAGGCATTTGCTTTGTATAACTTGATGAGATACTCATTGGGATCCGCGTCGGGGGGAGCATTCAGATGTGCTGGAATCGTACCGGAGACGCAAGATGCGACATCAGTATCGATCTGGATTACCTTTTGTGCCGAACTCTTCCTTTCGTCCTCATACGTATCGAGGACTCGTTCGCTATACCAGCCTTTCAATACTCCTGCGAGCTTCCATCCCAAGTTCGTACTGTCATGAATACCCGTGTTCATTCCTTGGGCTGACGCCGATGAATGCGCATGTGCTGCATCTCCTGCCAGGATTATAGGGCCATCTTTGAAGCGTTCTGCGACTCTCTGGCCAATGTCGTATTTAGTCCACCAGTCCAACGTGACAAAGTCCACGTCGAAGGGCTGAATCGCCTTCTTCACCTCTTGAATGATTGTTTCCTCAGTGGGCTCGTTATCATGATCCGTCCATACGATTCCAACCCTACTGCGTCCGTTATCCACTGGTATCCAAAGGATGTTGCCATGTGTAGGAGACTCAATCGACACAGCCGCCTCTCGAGGGGCAGGCATATTTGTCCGTACTGTTGCATCGAGTCGGATCCATTTGAAAGGGGATTGCTTTCCTGGGAAAGCAATATTGGCCAAGTGACGAACGATTGATTGACCTCCATCCGCTCCAACCAAGTATTTCCTTACGGGACTTTAGCCATACTATATCAAATGGCATGCAGTTTCACTTACGCTTGGATGTCGATTATTTCCCCATTAATGTCTATTTGCGCTGTCACCGGATACTCAGATGCATTGTTCACTGAGAAGTCAATCAGTTTCGCAGGTGCAGTCAAGGCATTCGCATCGATTTCTTCAATTCTGTTGCGGAAACACTCCTCAGTGAACGGTTGTCGAATGCCCAAACTGTAATACCAATTAGCAAAAATGTCTTTTGAAAAGAAACCCACATGCCAATACTCGAAATTGCTGTTCCCGTCGATGGCTTCCTGGATAAACGACCAGCCTCTGTTGTCGACCTTCTGACCATTCTTGAAGGTGACTGAGCCTCTGCATCGAATAATTGATGGTTAAATATTATCCATCACGGCCATTAAATTTGTATTCTCACCTCATTATGAATCCGATCTCTCGAATCTCATCAAACAAACCCAATTGATCCAACATCTCCATTGATCGTGGATACAAAACTACAGCTCGACCATATTTGGCTTGATCTGCCTTAACATGCTGTTCTATATATGAAGTATTTTCAACATAAGCGTTGGGAGAAGGTATGGAGTTTACCTATGTTCAACACACTTAACTTCTGCTTGGCTAATGTATAAGAAGTGATCAAGCCGACTGGTCCACCACCAACAACCAATACGTCAACACGCCTCCTCGCATCGCTTTGGTTTGGATGAGGTGTCAATGTCATTTCTTTAGTGGATATGATCTTTTCTAGTCTTTGCTGGAGTTATCTCAGACATATTTACTTTGCTTTTATATGGTTCGAGCAATAACAGGAAACATATTCTGGATTGCGATATCTCGGAATTCCAAAGCCGCTTACCCTACTGTCCATTGTCATGTTCCCATGGTGCTTCCGAGATATCGAAGGGTTTACTTTCACGTGTTTAGGGCAAAAGGAACCAGCTGCCTCTTTATGAACAACAAAATGCATTCTGGATTTCCAAGTACCATAAACCTGGCTGATTATATTAAAAGAACCAGTAGAGCCGAGCCTGGGGATTCTTATATATGTGGGTTTTATGTTGCCAGTTGCTCATTTTTCTAAGGAAAAATATGATACAGGGTGATCTAGAGCTTCCAGAATTGTCTACAGAAGTCCGATTCTCCTGTTAGAGGTTTGGCTTTCGGACAATAATATGATACAGGGTGATTTAGAGCTTCCAGAATTGTCTACAGAAGTCCGATTCTCCTGGTAGAGGTTGGGCTTTCGGACAATACTAGATGAATCCAGTACCCCTACGCACTGGAAACAGCCATGGATCCTGATTTCCACTTGCCAGTCGACTCTCGCAAGATTGAAAAACGCGCATATATTTTGATTTCTCCGAGCCTAAATTGAAATGCTATTCAGGGCCGGGAGTTCTTTACCTAATAGGTAATGTATTTATTTGTTATTGTTAATAATGGTATTTACACTCAAATCCGTTACGACATGTGCATGATATTTGCATCTATATTTGAGAGCTGAGCTTAGTCTCTTCAGCCTCGCCCTCAACTGAAATTTCGCCAATCGCCATATCTTCTTGTTGCGCGGGTTTCATATGGTCCCATAACGTTCGAACGTCTTTCAATCGAGGTTGAACGAACTCTGAAAAATACTTCGAAATTTCTTCGTGCTGGTCTAGCGTTGCAATAAAACCGACAAGCCCATCCGGTCGCAGGATGATGATGGCTCCTTTGGTCGGGTCGACACCATATATCCCATAGGCTTCACTGGTACGGTCGTGAAGAGTTTTCCCAAGCGGTTGAGCTCCCAACGTTTCGGCCGATTGAAATATATCGTATCCGACTCGTCGTTGAATTATGGTCAAGAATTCGAAGACGGGAGATAGTGTGTTGACGAAGGAGGACGGGTCATCGATATAATGCCTGAAAGCGGTAAATAGGTGTCTGTTGTGCTTTCTCAGTTTTGGTTCTGCACAATCAGGATCTAAATCCCCAGCAAAAACCGTTATCCAAAATTTACCGCAATTGGGCATAAATTCCAGCATTCGTTTTGGATACCCGGCCCCAGGTCGGAACAGGGGTGGATCAGGAGCTCGTTGACCAATGTCGATATTCAGTCTTGGTGCCAACGGATTGCGGCCATTGATCAGGTTCGCACCATACGATATTCCAAGACCTACAGTAAAGGCGGCGTTCGTAGTAAAGACCTTGTGCAGATAGTCGTTCGGGTCTGCATCGGAAGGAGCATTGAAATGAGCTGGAATATTGCCAGAAATGCACGTTGCAACGTCTTTGTCAATTTGGATAAGCTGTTCAGCCGATTTCTTTCGCTCCTCTTCGTATGTCTCCAGCAAACTTTCTTTATACAAGCCTCGAAGAACACCTGCCAATTTCCATGCCAAATTAGAGGCATCATGAAGCCCCGTATTCATGCCTTGGGCAGCACCGGAGGAATGGGTATGAGCTGCATCTCCCCCCAGAAAGACTCGGCCGTCTTTAAATCGCTCTGCGACTCTCTGGCCGATAGCATACACTGTCCACCAGTCCAATTCAACGAACTCGAGGTCAAAAGGGTGTACTGCCTTCTTCGCTTCGTTCATTATTGTCTCCGCAGTGGCTTCTTCCATTTCATGTTTCCATACGAAACCAATACGTGTACGATGATTGTCCACCGAAGTCCAGAGAACATTACCATATGTAGGCGATTCGATGGCTACACTCATTCTCCGCGCATCAGGTATGTTAGTTCGTGCTATTGCATCTATTCGGGCCCATTTGAAGCGTGACGTTGTTCCAGGAAATGCAATGTCTGCTAGTGATCTAACGGTTGAACGACCACCATCCGCGCCCACTAAATATTTGCTTAGAAATTATCAATACAGTGATTCGAGCTTGAAGATGACTTTTTACATACGCATTAATCTCAATAACCCGACCATCTGTTTCAATTTTCGCCTTCACTGGATATTCAGGGACCGAATTATCCACAGAGTATTCTATTAGCTTTGCTGGGGCATATAAGGCATTGGGGTCAAGTTCTTTTATGTGCTTTCGATAACATTCTTCAATCAAGAATTGTCGAACGGCCAA
>KN837180.1:32215-42396 GCA_000827215.1 Sphaerobolus stellatus SS14
AGCTGGTATGATGCTCCATGTGATGAGTTGGACAAAGCCGGCAACGGACATGTTTTCACCAACGGTCCTAGTTAAGATTCTCCGGCATCAACTGAAATCGTGGTTTATCAAAGTTTAAATCTCCCAGGATTTCAGATGAATAATGGATAGCGGTTGTAACATTCCAGTTTAAACATTGGAACTCAAGACTATGGACCACATGAGCGTCACTTTCCTGATGTAAGATTTGAATATTTAAAATTGGAAGTTGTGCGACTTTGACAACTCATCCCTTTTTTGGACATTCTTGTTGACTCCTCGCACGGTTTGAGAGTATCGAGACACTATCAAGATTTAAACATTTCTTGTGCTTGATTAAGTACCGAACAAAAATTAGAATAGTGATGCTACGGGATGGCGTGTTTTCTTTTATCAAAACCATTCCAGGAAAAGAGGGAAAATCCCTAGTTTTACCAGCAATGCGTGAGTTGACTGGTAAGTAGTAGCGTTTGTAGGCACATATATGTTCAAAGTTCGATTTTTAGCCGATCCAGTAAATAAGTAGAGGCAACGTAGAGGACAGAAGTACTTGTCCTGAGAAGTGGTGTATATTAGTTTAATATTGGTGTATAGAAAAAGTCCTGACCAAGATAAGTACAACTTGAAGATGTTCATTATATCTATGACTGTGAACCACACTATCAAGCGTATCCAGCAGCCATTATGTCCTCAATAGTAAAAACGGCGAACCTTCGTCATACCCTCGACTCGCCGGTGGTTCGAACGTGAGTCTGGAGAGAGAAGGGACAGCACAGCATGTGACTTCATTCCTCGCCCGGCGGCGTTCCGTATGCGCCGGCTTTGCGGCCACCTTCTCTCCCGTACCATCTCTTGAGGGTTTCCTCTCTCATTGGCTCCTTCCTTCATTTTGATTGAACCTCCTTGAAGTCCGATGCTCCTCATCTCTGACACACCATCCTAAGTCCTCCACATACGGTCTCTCCATCCACTTCTCACCAACTTCCACCCTTTCGTTCAGCTTCCCCATATTCCTGTCCTACATTTTGCAACTCCAAAGGCTGAATACGCTGCTGCGTGTGGCCTATCTCGATGACTGAATATGTTGCTGCGTGTTGCCGTCTCCTATCCTGGCTCAATGCGCTGTTGTGCGTCGCCTATCTCCCGTCTTGGCTGAATGTACTGTTGCGTGTTGCCGTCTCCTATCCTGGCTGAATGCGCTGTTGCGCGTTGCCTATCTCCCGTCTTGGCTGAATGTGCTGTTGCGTGTTGCCATCCACTTTTACTCACCATGTTGTGGTTTGCGTACGATGGCGGTCGCAACCCATGTTCTATGTGGTTCAGTCCCTTGGCGGGCCTGGATGACGTCAGACAGCTATCCGCAGATCCTGAGCGGCCAATCGGATGACACTTTTGCAGACTTACCTCCTCTACTCCACGGTTATGTAACCAAACTATACCTTCCGCATGCTACGGTAGGCGCGAGGGTTGCCTCTACGATACAGAGGGATACGTGACCGTCTAGGTAGCATGTAGCTGCCGTGCGCTGTGTGCGTAGGCAAGGTAGATGTGTGACGAACCCTGCTTACGTAAGTATCACGCTGGTCAGCAACTCGGCGTTTCGCATTGGGACCCATGCCGGCATTTCCTCCTATATCCTTTGTACATCCACCACTGAAGTGTTGCGGCAAATGTACCTGTATTCTCCTAATTACTCCATGCACTGCTATTTAGTTCTTGTCCTTATCCTTCTACATGCTACAGTAGACGCGATTGTTGCCTCTTGATACAGCAGGTTGCCTGACCGTCTGGGTAGTATGTGGCTGCGGCGAGCTGCGGACATAAGAGGCAGACGTGCGACGGGCCTTGCTTACGTAAGCAGAGCGCTAGGCAGCAACCCGGCGTTCCGTACTTGGACTCATGCCATTACTCCTCCTCCTCCTCCTCCATCCCCTCGTCTCCAAGCGTCCAGTTTAGGTAAGCACGCTTGTCAGATTACATTCCGCGATTCTGATTATTCCGAAAGGACATATATCGCCTGAAATAATCGCTATCAATGGCTTTGAAAAGCAACCATACTCGGCTACACTTTCTACTACCTGAGAGAAATGACCAACCAGAACACTCGAAGCGCCTCGTTGAATGTTCGTCGAATAACTGATCATTCCGGATAGGCAGGCCTAAGGCCTACCTTTATGAATCTACAACGGAACGTGATTACTTAGGAATGTCCATCATAGTGGATGACTTCGCGGGAAAAGTCAAATTAGCGAGACTTATCACTCTTGATAAACGGAAGTCCAAGTGCTATCATTCTTGTTCCTCTGATAGGAGCTAATGGGTAACATGTACAGCATTTGTAATGATTCTGGTTTACCGTTATGACTCCGCGAGCTGGATCACGGCTATCATTTCTCTTTTCGTACAATATCATGATATGCGTTTAATCTGCTACAAGTTTAACTGTCCAAGAACCTAAGGGTCCGTTACATCTCTCTCATATAGGCAACTCACTGGACCATTCCAATGTTTATTACAGGCACTTTCCTATATCCCGTTGCGTGGAAGCTGTTGGCAATTTATCTCGCTTATAGATTCGTCGCAAGTTTCATTCGACGGAAGTTGATATAATATCTCACTATTGTCGACGATTTATCTAAACTCGGAATGCCGAGGAACAAAAGCCAGCGCATAAGGGGCACGGCTGTGATATGTGGTAGAAGGTATGTTTTGACGTTATCGTCTTCTATTGTCTCCAAACCAAGACCCCCATCTCGTTAGCATTCCTGGACTCTTGACGGCCCGTATCTGTTCTGACCACTTCGAGAATGTCGTCATTGTAGAGCCCGAAGATTAGCTTTTATCAGAAGGCGATGTGAATCCTCAACCAGAGAAGGCTATGGACTCAAAGATAATCCTCGTACTCGAATTCCATAGTGGTATCTGGCACAAGGATTTTATCCCGTATTACCTACCTCTCGTATTATCCAAGATATTCTCGGAAGATTTAGAGAAGGAAATTGCCAAGTCTGGTGGAATGTGTGTACCATCTTCGATTGCACAAATGATCCTAGTATTTACTGAAAGTATTTCATCAGGATCGTTCCTTGGGAAGTTACCATTCTCTGAGAAGGAAAGAAATTGCCGTGGTTTCCGGAAGCCATGATGAAGACAATACATATGACAAGGGTGTCTCTTGAAGCCCTCATTCGCAGGCTAGTCCTAAAAATTCCAAATATTAAGCAGGTTTCAGGGAGATGGTTGGCCTGGTAAGAGACCACGCAAAAGTCGTTGGAGTAAAGCGATGTTCGACAGTCAAGACGACGTCATTCGGCTTCATTAGTGGTCGGCGGGTGATGTCATAGATCGACATGACCTTGCTACTGACTCTAAGAACCATATTGCTCTGGAGTCGCTTTGGGTGGTTTCCATTGGCTTCAGGAGCTCCTAGGGCCCAAGGCTGCGGCGGCTAAAGACCGTGCACCTTTGAGACAGACCTACAACCACAAATATTTCGCACTGACCTGCTACTTCAAACTGTCGACTGAGTATATACATTATATGTGCAAGTTAAGCCCCGCCCGCGCGCTTGTGCATGTGCGTGCGTGTGCATGTGCGCCCGCGGGGATATACGCGTAGGCCTGCGTGTGCGACCCGGCGACCTGGTCAACCAGGAAATTAAAATTGTCACGTGACCTACAAATAAAAACAAACAACGCGGTTTGCTTAAACCGGGAAGCAAACCAAATGTCACGTGATATCCAAATAACAGCAAACAACGCGGGTTGCCCAATTACCCTCACCTCGCTGTTTATGCCTGCTACCTCTTGCAACATATCCGCAAATATTATGAGCTCATCATCGCCACATCCTGGGCTCATAAGCCTCTTAAAACATGTTAGCGACGACATGGTCATTGAATTTCGCGAAAAGGTAACCGTCAACGCGCTTTGAGAAGCATAGAAGCTCACCCGAATTCGACAGTATAACCTTCGCACTTTCTCAAGTCGTGTCCTGATGCGTATGCCATTGCGAGAGCGCATAAATGGGTAGATTCAACAGGTTTTCCGCCTTTGTTGTGAAAAAATGCTAAGCCACGTCCCCTGTGAAGCCCATTCCTACCCGAAAACGCATCCGAAGCCCTTCAGTGGACTCTTCAAGTGAGCTACCGGAATTCTTAAGTCCCTTGACATCCCGCCAATGGCCGAAAAGGAGCCGGACAGCCACCATGACACGGTTGACACCCTGTCAACGATGATTTGGATGCAGGCTTGTGACACGTTAAATATATCTCAACAGGGCATTTACAAATCTGAAAATAGTGAGTTTTATGGTTATTTTCCTTAGAAAGTATTCTTACAATTTTTTTCTCTGTTTTAGGTCATTTTGATGTGTCCGAAGGCTCAATTTATTTCCCATCCACTCCTGTATTTTTGCGGCTCTCGGATTTGAGCACTTTGATACTGATCTTGAGCCGCCCTCACATCCTCCTCCCATGGAGCCGACTGACATATTCCCTTTTTCTATGGCACCACCAACTTTTCACTATGGCTTCAGCTTTGATATGTAAATATATTTGTACACTTAATTATATTACATGCAAAATATTATTTTAATTTAATTTAACTATTTTCAACACACCGTTCAGAGAAAAATGTCAGAGTGGGTCAGTGTCATAAATTAAGTTTAGACAGAAATACCGGGATCACAAGTTAAGTTGCCGGCTTGCACTGGCTCGAACAAACTGGCGCACTTGCACACGCATGTTGGGATGACCGGACTTGCACACGTTTCGTTACCCCTCCTGTCGACTTCACCTTGGGAGGAGATGGATAAAGCTGGGATTTCCAATATAAAGAATAAACTTTTCGAATGTATTTTATTTCCCAATCTTAATGTGGATGGTCGGATGGTCATCATCTTGCCTTTGGAAGGGAATATTTGTGAGTGTCGAGGACCCTATCTCAGCCAGCCTCTGACCACACCTTCACTGTAATAGTCTCCATCTCATGCGGTGGAAGAGATTAATGGCATAAATGATATTCGACATTTCTTCGACAGCATTGTTGTGGAAACTCCTTTGCCTGACTATGTATATGCGCTGTTAGATGTTCTACAGCGTCACGATGTACCATTTGCCAAGTATGATGCTCGCGCTCGTGAGTTTAATTCTTAATTTATATTGTTTGACATTCTGATCCATGATGACCTTACATAGCACCTGCGGTGTATGTGCAATTTTCAAAAGCAAAGGACCTTCCTCAGAATTTTACTGCCGTTGGAGATTCTGTCATGCAGGTTAACCCAATCAAAGGGTGAGTCGAATAGATGTCTAGTTTATACATATTACCAGACTAAGAAAAACATTAGGCAAGGAATTGCTAAGGCTACAGCTGAAATAGTTACCCTGAATTAACTACTAGCACAAGCAATGGGTAATTCGCTACCTGACGATTTTGGAAATAATTTTTTTCAGACTACAAGCGACTCGGACAGGTTCATTATGGTAAACAAGTTGGGTCCTGCGCTCCGCTCCGGTGAAATTCAATCACTGAAATTTTATATACAGGGGGTCCTGCTAAAGGAAACACGGCAGACAGAGCTGACATTATAGCATAAGCCTGGTATGGAGAACGCCTATCACAACTATAGGTATATTTGTCCAGCTTTTGAAAATCAATCTCCCTAGTCCACATGTCATCTAAATACTCATTAGTGAGTCTCCTAAAAATATCAAATCGATCTTCCCTCAACAATCTCGAATGGTAGTGCCATATCTGAGTTAATGTTGATTCTCCATTGCAACAGGAAAGTCAGAAAATGTTATAGTTGCTATTATGGTGGATTATAGCAACTATAGCTCCCATACTTTGTTGACAACTACGGTACCTTCCATAGCACTACCTTCAACAGATGCCTTGCTCAAGCATTCCTACCTATGTATTATAAAACTATGTGAGGTGCCAATGAATATATTTTCATCTGATAAATTGGTATTATAAAGTAGTATTGACATTATCTCCCTGCTGAAGGTCGGTAATGTTGTCTACGATGGCAGGCTGCTATGGAAAAAAATAGGCGCCGTGGTCAGCTCTCCTGTTGTGGCATGTTGGTCGCCTATCCCCCTTACAGATGAACGACTTAGTCCAGAAATTCTTCCCCAACCTAACGTACCATGCAGAAAGAGTAACGGATACGTTAAGGGTTCTCAGTATCGGCTCATCGTAGAAATTTCAAGACTGGTGTTATCCAACTTTCCTATGGTCATCGATCTTGGCGTATAATTCCTAACTGCTGTTTTGTCCAGTCTTAATATGGACGCGATCTCCCCAACGCCACCATTGGTGAGTAAGATGTGCATTTCAGGGCATTCCTCCGCAGCTAACGACCACACACAATGTACCTTCCTGGCAAATCTATTGTGTGAAGGAGAGCATCTCGCACGGCATTGGTCCATGACTCGGGAATCTAGTTAGACCATTGGCCACGCCACGGCATTTCTGACCTCATCCAACCGTCATATAATAACCACCTCAACCCCGAATTTGGGTGAGAAGGTCTGAGCCTGTGGTATACTCGTCCTTGAATTGCAATGAAACTCTGAGCTCTGGCGAACTGTGGGAAGGCCTCGGTCATTTCCAGAGCAGAAAAGAGAACAGAAGATTCAACTTACCGCTCAAGAACGAAATCCGAGGCTGTCCAGCCGCCATTGAAATCGTGCAGGTAAAGGAGGCAACGGTTCCACAACATTCGCATACTTTCCTCACTGATCGCAGTAGAAATCGCCACTCTTTTCGCCCGTCAACAGGCGAATCCTACAAAAGGTGCATTGCCTATTCCACAGAAAACGCGGCTCCCTGACGGGAATCATCGTCCAGATGCTCTCAAGACCTACAAAAATGTCTCGAAGTAAAGTTAGTATTTCACATGGATCTTCAAGCATCTCACTTGCTTGCATTATCAGAGGTACTTCGTGAGGGTTCATATTTTCAGAACTCAACTTAATCTCAAAGCGAAATTCAGACTTGGTAAGGCTTGATTGTCTCTGTCGGTCATTCAAAACGTAGGTGCGACCTGGTTAATTGACTTCAGTGCTCTCATACCCCAGTATTTATGCAAGGGTATGAGTCATTGACTACCCGCAGAATGGCTATGAGTTACTCTCAGAAGGAATCGTGGACCCGTCAAGAAGACAATCTGACTCACGAACTTCAACGAAGCCGCTTTATATTGGCCAAATTATGTCTCGGTGTAAGCTCTGCGCACGGTCCCGCAACGCAGATCCACAGACTCGTCAAAAGCTATACACTGAAACCATTGGAGCCCCTTTGCGAGTCACAAAGAAGCACATAATAGTCATTGATGCAGTTGACGCAGTCACTTCGCACAGTAGCAATGGTCCATCGCAGCCATAATTAGAAAATAATGGAGTCATTCCCGAGCACGCTCATTGGAATTAAAAAAAAAGCTATGTTTCACCGGGACCACGCGGAGCCGCATGGACAGTCATATAGCACTGTTGGCAGAGGAAATACTTTGGATTCGGGGACGAAGGAAGAATTATCTGACTCATAGAGTACTTTGACTCGGGAGTGCAAAATAAATAAATAAATGAAATGACTCATGTATATGATATATAAGTGGGTGTGTCAAGGTTGTTCTGGAAAACCACTGCAGATGGTAAAAAGCTTAGGTTACGAGTTATTATGTTTATCCCATAATTTGACTGGATCATTTCTCATCCAAATAACTCAAGAGATGTATATAAATCGGAGGACTATGGCTTTTCCATCACAGTTTTTGTGTTTGGGGAAGATCGACTGAAGACAGGAGCTGGATTACGGAGGTATATGAAGTATTTTTGGGCAGTAGCGCTTCAGGTACGTAGTAGTCCGTCTTGCGGCGGCTCGTAGTGACTCTTTGGCTAATCGAGTGATCGCAGGATCCCGAAATAGCTGGCATGATCATGTCATGAGTTGGACAAAGCCGGCAACGGACATGTTTTCACCAGTGGTCCTTGTTAAAATTCTTCGACATCAACTGAAATTGTGGTTATTCAAACCATTTGGTCTAAACGTTTGAAGGCGTAATGTATGTAACGCAGCACTTTGAGTGATGTTGAGTATTGGAGTAAACGCATGTAAGGTAGGGGGCAGCAGGAACGGGCACCCCATTACATAAGCAGAAGCGCCGGACGACGATGAGCTCAATAGCAGACTCAATTCTAGGTAATTAGTGAAAATGAGACATAGGAACCATTGTGCCTCACTAGAACATGAATCTCCAGGAGAAAAATCACTAAAATTCCTATTTCAGGGCGAGGAATAATAAAAACTTTTTTTTTTCACAATTTTCCCCTACCATTATTCCTAACACGTTTTTGACGCATTGTGCAACTTTCGAAATTTCTGCCCGCAGGCTTTTGGCAGGCTTATGTAATACTAAGCGCCCATCGGTGGCAATTTTTTACAGGACAAAAACTTCAGTTTTCTACGCGTTTTCGACTCTATTTCTTCACTTTATACACCGTAAATGGGACGAGTATCAAAAGCCAAACGGGTCCGCATTCAAAATCTTAAAAACCTTCAGAATTCATCGGTGCAGATCAGTGGAAACGCTGCACAGCAGCAAGAGGATGATGAGTCAGACACAGAATATTTACCAGGACTCGAAATCCGTGCCACATTTGTTGAATTAGAAGCTAAGGGGATTATTCCACACTGGGAGGATGAACCAGAGGAGGACTCCGATGGTGAAGAAGTTGATGAAGAAGCAGAAGCTGAGGTTCATGATGATGCAACCTTCTTGACCTTCACCTCTCGAATGCAGGAAGCTCAACTGTTACTGGAAGCACAGGAGCATGAGGCAGAAGCATTGAGAAAAAGACCTAAACGATACCTTGGAAATTCTGAACGTACGAGATACCGAAATGCAGCGAAACGAAGAAAAATCCAAGCAGAAGGAAAGCAAAAATTCCTTACGGACTTTTGGAAGAAATCGAAGCCAGAACTGATGGTTATACCAGAAGCAATTGACATCTCGTCAACTGAGGAGTTGTCAGATGTCGAAGAAGTTGAAGTTGAGGTGGCCTCGGATGTGGTAAGTATGAATTATTTTGTATTTTATAATTATCTTACCGGTTTAATAGACTCATCACATGCCTGAAAATACAAGTACTGATCAACAGTCAACTCCTACTTCAGGGGAATTATCAGGATTAGGAGATTCATTAGCAAATGGACTCACAGTGCACGAAAAATTCGAAGAACTCCTGAAAGCATTTCATGAAAATGATTACTCAACTCAAGAGGATTACGCACTCTCGGGCTTATGTTGGAAGGATTTTCCAGCCCTCCAGAAGGCCAAGACACAGCTAAGCAATAAATCAAAGGATAAGAAACTGGATGTGGTCTTTAGGGCACGCATTACAGCCATGGTCGCAACTTTGAACTTTTACCTCTCACCGGATCTTCAGTTTACATGGAGGCAGGCCTCATATCTTGCAGCACAGGCTGCTGGAAAGTCAGAAAAATTCGGGCGGAATATTCGGCAGTGGATTTACGCTTTTCTTCGTAAGGGAGTGCTGCCCCTCCATCGATATGGTCGCTTCTGTTCAAGTATCCTTGAAGATGAAGATATCCAAGAAAAAATTCAGCTCAAGCTCATGGAACGATCAAAGAAGGGATATATACGAGCTGAGGACATTGTAGAGATTGTTCAAAGCAGTGAAATACAAGACCTACTTGCTTCGAAGGGTACAAGGACTACCATTAGCATTTGGACAGCTCGACGGTGGCTAAAACGACTTGACTGGCGTTATGGGAAGACCAAGAATGGAATGTACATCGACGGACACGAACGAGAGGATGTTGTCGAGTATAGGAAGGGCTTTCTGGAGCGATGGAAAGAGTACGAGAAACGGATGATTATCTATGACAACCATGGGAACATCATCTCCACACCCAATGGCCCTGCTGTAACCGAAGTTGTCAGGGGACGCCTCCAGATTTCCGCCCGGAACCTTTCCGTCCGGAACTATCCCTCGCGTCAAGCACCCTCTGGAAGCGATTCCACGCGGGATTCACCCTCAACACATTCGTCGACTCCTGTGGCCGGAGAGTGGGAGGTTTGGTTGGAGACAATGGTCGTCTGGTGGAGGATATATGCGCATATAGTCATAACGC
>KN837180.1:42584-55229 GCA_000827215.1 Sphaerobolus stellatus SS14
CTTTCCTTTCGGAGTTAGCGTTCCCGTTTCCGGACGGTATATAGTGGGCTCACTCTGGCAGAGGCAATCCAAGTCTTTCTCTTTGGATTTCCCCTCTGCTAGGTGAGATTCCCTTGCGTGTATATATTTCGTTTACTTATATAGCTTTGGATTTCCCCTCTGCTAGCTCTGCGTGATGTCCGCTCGGCTTCGAGGGTTGCCCTTACAGAAGTCCGCTTCAAGCTAATTTTGGTCACTCATGATGAATCGACATTTTATGCAAATGATCGTCGCAAAACAAAATGGTCCCATTCGTCAGAGAAAGCGGCTCCCGAGCGAAAAGGGGAAGGTGCTTCCATTATGATATCGGATTTCTTGACTCCGGAATGGGGACGGCTCAGGGATGACAGCGAGTAAGAATCCATTTATATCTCATGCAACTGAATCTTCATTAACCTTTTTTTTTTTTCAGTGAAGCGCAAGTGATATTTAAGGCTGGAAAAAACCGTGATGGTTATTTTTCTGCTGATGACCTCTTGAATCAAGTTAAGGATGCCATTGATATATTTGAATCCAGATCAAACGGCACAGCCACGGGACTCTTTATGTTCGATAATGCTCCGAGCCATCAGAAACGTGCTCCAGATGCTCGTTCAGCACGCAAGATGCCTAAAGGACCCAGTGCCAATTGGACTCACCATAAAAATGGTCCAGAGATGCGTCCAGGAAGACTTCCGGATGGCTCTACCCAATCTTTTTATTTTCCCGCTGATCACCCCACCATGCCTGGGTGGTTTAAAGGTATGGAGACCATCATTAAGGAGCGAGGACTTTGGCCAGCCGAGGGATTAAATGCACAGTGCCTCGGATTTAAATGTGAAGCTGGGAAAACCGACTGCTGCTGCCGTCGACTTCTCTTCTGCCAATCCGACTTCTGTGATCACAAATCACAGCTGGAAGAATATATTAATTCTCGTGGTCATCTCTGTGATTTCTATCCAAAGTTCCACTGCGAGCTGAATTTTATAGAGCAATACTGGGGAGCTGCTAAATGGCGCTACAGGTCTACACAGAAAACAAATAATATCGATGAGATGGAGCAGAACATGATAGCTTGCCTGGATGACATCCCACAGTTACAAATTCTTAGGTAATTCAATCAATTTAAGCTTTAAAAATGTCCTAACATTTACTATAGATATGCTAATCGCTCAGCTCGGTTTATATCGGCATATTCGCAAGGTCTTTCCGGTGCACAGGCTGTCTGGGCCAACCATAAGTACCACGGGCATCGTACTTTACCATCGGAAATGATCAGGGAGGCTCTAAAGGCACTTCCAGACGCGTAGAAATATTTTAGATATTTTATAATAATTTTACATACCGTCCCCGGCTTCCTAATGTGAATATACTGAATTTCAACTTTTTCGAACAACAGATTTGGCAGGGCGCTTAGATAAGCGCCCATATTACGTAAAGGTGCCCGTTCCTGCTGCCCCCTACCTTACGTCATTTTCATGATGAATTATTTGTCGATTTCTCAGATAATTCTGTTTATAATGCTTGGGCCTTGAATTTGAAGGTATCATATGCGACATAAATTATCGATAGCAATTCATGTCTTCAATATAAGTATCAAACCAAAAATTCACTAGACTAGTGAAAGTCACACTGCTCGTCTTCGTTATATTCAGGGTTTGACAGGACGGGGTGATATATTATAATCACCTCGACTAATATTTATAAAGATAGATATGCACATTGCAGAGAAATGGTGAAGGTGAAGGTGCAGCCCTGCCTAGCGCTTCAGCAAACTCAAGCGCGCAGGCACTGGCAATCAATTCGGAGCGTCTTCCCGGTGCCTTATTGCGAGACTATGTACGCCTCGCAATCTAATTATTTTGCTTCCTTAACTACTATAACATGTAGTTTGCTTAACGGAGGTAAGTCCAATCACACTCGAAGGTCGAGCGCTACAAAAACAGATTCCGAATATCAACTGCGGCAAACTTGCAATTAACGCTGGCATTGCACCATATTCCGTGCGTCTCACCTCACATTGGGTAAACAAACGCGCTTTGCGCTTTATCTCGTTTAGAAGCTTCAGTACTTTAAAAATTAGTTTGGAAACTCTGACGCCTATTATATGACCTGCGGAGTTTGGATGGCTTGGGATCCTTATATTCTATAAGCGTAGCGGGCACTACGGGCTGACTCCGCTAGGGCCTTATCAGCATCCCAGTGGCAAGCCACTAAAGAACGCAGTAGAGGTGCTCAACGAAGTATTTAGAGGTACAGGATTCTTGACAATGTTGAATTTGTAAGCATGTGTGTTGTTTGTTGCTGTGTGTTTTGGCTATTGACTATTAGTACTACCTGTTCTTTAACAGAAATCTTGCACGGATACCTTGGATTGTAGATAACATCTTGGACCATCTTATCGATCCCACACGAACGTCACAACCAGGTCTTCCCCCGTGTTCTCTGGTTTGCAAGGAATGGTCGGACCACGTCCAGAAGCGAATATTTCGCTCAGTCACATTAAATCTGTTGAAGGTTGATACTTTCAACGAAATTCTCAATGAATCTCCGAGACTATGTCGCTATATTAAGGAAATCACTTTACGAGTTACTACTAGATGGCCACATGCTTCAGGGGCGGGACTCCAGGAGAACGAAGTCAAAAGGATTGGAGATATATTTCTAGGAGAGATCCAGCCTAGACTTACAAGCGTCGAACATGTCAGAATAGACAAAGTTCGATTGGATCCCTGGCAGCCCGAAGCAAAGCCATCAGTACAGTCTATTCTAACAGGAGCCTTCCCCGATGCCCCCATTTTTTCGCTCCGTTCAGTAGTCTTCCGAACATTTGAAGACATGAAGGTCTTCATTTACTCCCATCAAAATATACGGGAGCTTCGTCTTAATGACATATCCTGGAGTCTCGTCGGGGTAACTGTAGAAGATATTCGAACCACCGAGATCTTCCCTCCAACACTTTCAAATTTGACGAGCATTTGTTATATATCTAAGCACCCAGGAATATTCGTCGACTGGATACTTGGCATGTATCTAACGCAGTCGATAGAGAACATAACCATTTCTGTTGAGAATCTGGAAGATGTAGAAGCTTCGGAGAGAATGACAAGTCCCATAGCAGGCGAACTACACTCGCTGGAGGTTCAGATTCACGGTGATTGGGAAGGATTGGATATAAAGGTTATTGGTGAGCTTCCCGTCCCGCTAGTGATGGAAAATACCCATTGCTGCTTAAATAGATAGCCAGTTGGAACGTTTGAATAGGCAAATTCCCTGTCTCAAGGTCTCAAAGTACTTGTATTGACCGCCCTTCCATAAATGAATTGGATGCATCTCTGGTTTCTATCCTAAATGTATAGCATTGATATCAGGCAACTATATATGTGTGTTTGAAGACAACACGTTCAGATCTATTACGAGCTCTGGAAAGGGCAATTCAGAGCTTCGGTCTTCTTCGGTTAATTAATTCTTAAGCGTGAAGATCTAAGACCATCGAGGTGGGTTGGTAAGGAGAATATGTAGTGGCATCTAAGCTGGTATTAGTAAAGATCAAGAATGATAGAGGAGTATATTTCCAAACTAGTTTTTTTGGGAATATATAAGGATCGTGATGCACTGTATCAAGTTAATATTCTTGGTTTTAAAGTAGAAAATGAGTTTTAAAAGATGCTAAATGGTTGGAAATAGAAGATAATGCCAAAAGCAGCCTCACTTGCATCAGACATTTAGGCTAATTTATCCTCACCATCGTGTCTCCAAATCATTTTCATATTCCCTGAGTATATGAAGGCATCGCTACGCACAGCACAATTATCAGATTTCAATCAGCTAGCAAAGGTAAGTTAACCTGCAAATCATTTTTCTATTTCCACCTTTCTTTACTGGCGTCAAGATAGCTACACATCATCTCAGTCTTGAAATTTAAGTCTACGATCGCACCAATTCTTAACAACCCCACCTTTCTCACTCAAAGATAAATGTCACGTTCGTTTGCATACAGGGCATTTCACCTCATCCTTAAGCTCAGATCATGAAGGTTACACTCTCCTTGATTGTTGTGGCCCTAGTAAGCGTGCTTGGGACTAGCTAAGCAGCTGTTATCTGCCCCTCAGGCACTAACCACGGTCACATTAGAACGCTCACTTTCGAACTCGGCACGGCTCGTGATGACATTTGTTTAATGGTTTACTAGCCTGAGGACCACGACTGTCCCAATGGATAGTATCCGAAGCAATTTAGAGATTACTAGACATGCTGTACAGCACGAGAGGGATGGTCTCTATGCCAGCTTTTAGTTTAGGGACTGTCTGATGAGCATGTATAATACTTGTTATTTCTTGAATTTTGGGTCTCGTCTGAGTCAAACCCAATGTCGTCGCGCAGGGGGGAGTAACACGATGAGCAAACATATCATCGTGCAAGAGTCTATGCCCCGGCGAGTCTATGGCATGGACTAAGTATGTAATCGGTACAGCCTGTCGACACAAATCGGATTCGGAATGGATTTGGAAGTATCTCAGGATACGTATTCAAATGGAATACCATGATTTCAGGCCTTCACTTTTGCTCCAACCGCAAGGTGTTAAGGATCATCTTCATCGAAATCGTTTCTCTCCAACTCGACGTCGTGGGATTCAAGAATACTGCGAAAGCTACCCACTCTGATATCCCTTATTGTGGCTGGCGGATACGGAGGATGATCAAGAAACATGGAGCCGGATCGACAATCGTTCCACCTCAGGCTTGTCGACTCGGTTTCAACTATAACGTATCATTATTTTCATTACAGCATAGGTATAATTAGGGAAATTTATTATAATATGTATGTTTATAACTAGGAACTAGCATACCATACTCAGGCTAAGCAGCTGGAAGTCCCTCAGGCTCAGTCCTGTCGGCTAATGTATCCTCACAATGGTCTCTCCAAATCATTCGGATCTTCCCGAGGTATAAGAGGGCGTGGCTAAGCCTGTATTTTCCAGATTTCTGTCAGACCGCACAGGTACGTTGACCTGACTTGATCATAGAGCTCTATTTTATCCCAGTTAAAATCTACTACTCAGAGGCCTACTCCGCTCGCACCAATTCTTGACAACTCCATTTCCTTGACTCTCGAAGGTAAAGGTCACATTTCATTGCATACAGTGTTTCTTTGGGCTTATCGTTAAGTCCAGACCATGCAGGTTCTCTCCTTGATCATGACGGCATTAGGTGTACTTTGAACTAGCCAAGCAGCTGCTATCTGCTTCTCTAACCATGAAAGCCTTACCCTAGGGCTCAATATAGCTCGTGATGACATCTGTTGGTGGGCGTGCTTCTATGAAAAGCCTGACTGCTCAGCCAATGATTATCCGAAGCAATTTGGAGATTGCTGGACTTGCTGTTTTAAAACATCAGTGAACTTGGATATCTATGTCGACGTGTAGTGAGAGGAGTGTTTGATGGACAATATGCACTTACCACAGTTGTTATTTTTTGAATTTACGTGTTTGAATTTACGCCTTGTCTGAGTTAATATTGCTTCTTATTATATTATTACCCAATTGTCTAACGTGTATAAAGAATTTACGCTACTATGTTCGTCGTCCAAGTGCCCAAACAACCTGGCATAGGTCTGTTAACATACAAAAATAGCCTTCTGCATCGCTTCTAACCATTAGGTAGCCTTCAAAAATCGGTGTCAAGAACTCCTTTCGTCAATTTAGATATGAGGTTCGGGGATGATCGATAGTGACTGAGTAATAATACTAAGGGATGAATGATCATCGAGGCAGAGCGTCCCCAACTGGTTGTTTTCGAAATTTAATGAGTCAGTATTCTTGATACTTTAGTTGAAAAATAGACGGAACTATAGATATTGCTGTACGTTTTGAAATTTGAACTACTATATCATAATCAGAAGACAAATCGCCTTAAGTATTTCGGCTAACCTGTCCTCACGACCGTCTCTCCAAATTATTTGCACGTTCCCTGGGTATATCAAGGCGTCGCTAAGCTTGAATGTGCCAGACTTCAGTCAGTCAGCACAGGTAAATCACCTTGGCGATTTCCCTACTTTCACTACTTGTACTGATTATCGAGCTATACTTTATAGCAGTGAAAACTTCCTACGCTCGCACCAATCTTAACAGTTCCATCCTCCTGAATCAAAGGTAAATACCGGCGTATTAACTTGTATGCAATGTCCTCATTGCCTTATTCTCAAACTCAGATGATGAAGATTACTCTTTCCTTGATTCTTGTGGGACTCAGCGTTCTTAGGACCCAAGCGGCTGTTTTCTGCCCCTCCAGGCACACCCACCTTGGAATGCTCCCTGTAGACCTCGACACGGTCCTTGAAGACCCCTGCTTGATGGTCTGCTACGGTGAAGAGCCTGATTGTCGCAGTCCAGCGTATTCGAAGAAGATGGGTAGTTGCTGGACTTGCTGTATTCCAATGAACAACTAGGCCTTGGAGCTCTATGCCGATGTGTACTGGGAGGAGTGACTCATGGACAACTTGAATATGTACAATATCTGCTATTTCTTGAATTTGTGTGTCGTCTGAGTTGCTTTCTTCCGATGAATCCAGCTTGGAACTTAAAACTCAGACTTCCATAAATATGTCCAATCAACGTATCAGCTGTTGAGGTTAACCGTCAGAAATCGCTACATTCGGTCGAATATTTCCCGAAGTCCTTCCGCATCTCCAAAAAATGCCTCTCTCATATCTCCACTTCTTCCTTCCATATTCCACCCATATCCTGTTTTCTTTTTATAAAGAATGATTCGAGCTCTTCCTTACGTACGCCGGTGGAAGATGGAAATGGCTTGTACGTTGTGTAATGGATAATTCGAATATCCTCTTGAATTGCCTTCCATAGACGCGGACTCCGTAGTTTGATTGCCAGGTTCGCGTTATATATGTATGGTAAGCGAGTTGTCTATGCTCCGAAATACAAATTAATGAAGGCTTGCTCAGCGTATGTCGAGGGATAACGAGCGATTGATAATTTGGAAATCATGTCATCGAATATAGTCGATTTTGGATATAAAAAGAGTACGCCTGCATTGATGCTTATCACGAAACCCGCCTTTTTGAAGACGTCGGGAACGGCTGCTAGCGTGAATGGCAGTAGAAATAACTCTTCGAAATTCCGAAGAACCAAGGTGTCCGCGTCAAGGTAAACCAGACTACTAATGCCGAGCTTGTCTAACGTCCATATATTTAATTTTGTATAGTGATGACGGAAATGATCTTCGATATATTTATGTGGTGGAGCAATATAGAATACGGGGTGTGGTGTCCATCCTATCGCTTTGGCCAGGCAAAGAGATGTCTGCGATATTTCACCTGGGATGTAGATCATGATCTTGCGAGCTGTGATGTTGGAGACACGGAGGGAATATCCGAGAGTTAAAACGGCGGTGAGATAACCATCCGTATAGAGAGCGGTAACGATGGCATGTTGGTCTCGTTGTGGCGGTTGCAGAGGTGCTAAACCCGCGCTTGTAAAGGTGGGCAAGTAAATGGCCGAAAGATTGTTCCTTAAAAAAAGTAAGATAAAATCGTTATGAAAACACTGCTCGAACGTACAGATGTTGAAACCCATCTAGCGCGACATATCTCTCGACCGAAGGCGGTAGAAACAGTATGAGACATACAACAACCACGAACAGGATGTTTACTACCACTGATATGCCAGTTAATATGTGCCCTAAGGTGAGTCGAAACCTAGTATATTTCATCCCACTTGAATCCAAAGCACCCAACGGGATGTAAGGGTAGTCGAATGGCATATTGGAGGGCGTTTTGGAACGGATCCGGGCAAGGGGTTTTGGCCCGGTTGAAAGGATGACCACTCAGCGCCTTCGTCTAGAAACGGACAAGCGATCCTTTTATGCACTCAATCTGTGAAGTTTATTGTATGTGACCGTATTTATGGACCGTTAATAAGGAGTCCGGCTCATCGACCCGCTTTTCAAAAGCGGATCATAAATGAACCAATGGAAACAGATTGGCAGCTTAAGGACTGAAATAAGTATATCAGAGGAAGCTTACTCTTCCCTTAACCGCAACCTACAACCCTTTATAGAGCCGGGGAGTCTGAAGACAGGCGATTTCTTGCCTCTCACTGTCCTATCCTTCCTCATTGACATCTTGAAGCCCGGTTGATCGGTTGCAAGAAAATAAAACTTAAACCTATTAGATGGATAGAATAGGAGGATATATCTATAAACGAGCAAGTACTGACCGGTGACCAGCGGCGAGCGTTGAAATTTTGAAATGGTTCGAGAAGTTTCCGAGTTATTTTCCAAAACGGAAATACCTCCGTGCAATGACGTAGATAATATCTGGCAACTCGCCATTGACCTCGACGAAAATCTCCAGCTGGGTTACAGTTTACCAACTTGGATTTATTGCTACTCATTATATTATATTTTAATAAATCCTAAGTGGATGCAAGGGTTTCTCAATTCGAGGCACAGAACCTTTCTCTCCTCAAGCAGCAAGTTGTTGAATCCCGATTCCCCGCCTTGTTCCCGCAATTCAAATTATACTTCAATTCGAAGTCTTAACATCTCCTCAGTACAATACAAACATATATGGAAGTAAGGTCGATTACCCGTATAATATCGCCATTCACTCGTCATCATTCAGAGCCGCGATGCATCCTTGTACGGTCAATCTGGCAGCTACACGTCACCTTCTGGCACATCCGAGTTCGGGCTATCATCTCCTACCGCTTTAATATTTTATTCAGTGCCGGTCATATCTCCAATCAGTTAGTACTCCATTATGTCCCTCGTTTTTGGATTTCGCAACACTCAGTCCTAAACCAGCGATAGCCGGCAATTCTGCAATTTCTTTTTTATCTAGATGGCTTAGTAAGTGTGACGTAATACATCATCTTAATCATGAACTTTCTCACTGACCTGCTTCCCTGAAGGTCATATTCACCGGATCGGACAACACCGACTAGTTCAAAATCCCTAACAACTCACCTTTGACGAATTTAAGGATATTAATATATATGACTTGAATCATGTCAAAATCCGTGATTTTTTCCTATGCCATTATGAACTAATTTTACGCTATTCTACTGGCAAAATCATTGATTGAAATTAAAACAATGCAAGAAGTTTGTTTGACTACCCGGGGCATCATCGCAATAGCCGGCAGAGATTCATCCGCTAGGTTATGGGAATGAAACTTTGGATTTAATCAAATAAGCACTGTAATCAGTGTAGTTGTGCTATATGCAGACGTCGGGATGTCTCTGGAAATGCACTAGTTCCAGGTTGATTTCAAGGAACCTCCATCGGAAACGAAGTCAGCAAATACTTACGTACGTTACTACGTATCGTTTAAAGTTAGTAATTATTTGACAGAGGCATTATACGTAGTGGGAGGATGAGGGGACCACGAGGGCCGAATATGTCTTTCTGAATCTTTACTAGCATAGCGGCGACCGGGGCACATTTGGTATCGTCTGCTACGTACAGATAAGTACATAGTATTCCTTAATATCTCTAGCAAAATGACATAATGAATTGCTAATGCTATCATCAGTTTTTAGGAACTACGAGGAACGACGTAACCCTGCAGAGTAGCCTTACTACGGTTCCTCGGGTATTGTCTATTTTCAGATACCATGGTAGTAGGGGTAGGGTACCAATTGCAGGTATTTAGTTTCTAACAACCTTGTAATCATATGTCATTCATTCAGGGAGAGATTTCAATCGCATCGACAGAGTGGCATTTGTCATCATCAACACCCCTGGTTCCTTTCAAATAATAAATAAATAAATGAAAAATTAGGACATTTGGAAACGACAGAGAAAACCTTGGGAAGGCTAAAAGAAAATGTACTTTTTTATTCTACATGTTTTAACCTCAAAAGACAAATTTTACCTCTCAAATGCATCACCGCGGTTCATGTACGTTCATTGGTCAATCATTATAATTTGATGGCTTGATACTGTCCCTTCAAGACGTTGGTGGAACCCTTATTGTGTAATCCTGCGTACCGACGGATGTCCAAACACTTCTAAGGACACCCAATTATCACTGTGAATTTGGGAACCAGCAACAACCTAGCGTTGAAACGTGAGCTTAATCCCCGGACCTAATAGATTGACGAACAGATACGTGCCTTTCGGTAGAGCAGAATATCCTTACGGAGCACGCAAAACTACTGTTGAATGTCTAACGCATCTAAGGGCTGCTCCAACAAGTTCAAACGGCCAGTGAGATGCAGGGATTTGAGAACGTTCCGCTCTCTACTATCGCATACTTTTGGGTCTCAGATTTGGTATAAAGGCGACATCATAAGGGCTCTATACCCTCATCCCCCCAGAAACCTACCTCACAGTTCTATTAATTCGGTACTTAATACCGTTGTCGCCGCCCTCGCCGCCCTTGTCATGGCTAAAATGGTGCCTAAATCTGCCAGGACCGTCGGTGCCACCTACTGTGAATCTTCGAAGCACTGCTACTTTTCTCTTTTAGAATTTAGTAGCACAATAATATAGCTCTTACCAACGAGCAAACTGGAAACTTCATTGTTAGCAGCGCAATCGGTGCCGATGGCAAGTTGTCTCCTGGTCAAATTACCTGGGTCGGTGATAATGGTCAGTATAGAATTTTCTTGAGTTGTACGCCATTGACCTTGCTTCTAACAAGGGGCTCACGGCCTTGACGGTCCCCCTGGACCTGACGCCACTTTCAATGGAGGTATAATTACTGTGCACGGCAACAAAGTGTACACAACCAATATAAAAACCATAGCACTAACGTGCACGATCAGCCTCTGACATCTATGCCATGATGGCCTGGATCCCACACCGCTTTGAGATCGATGCTTCTGACCCCACCAAGCTCCACCCCATTGGCCAACCTACCAACAGCGGCGGTGAATTCCCCGTCTCCGTTGCCATCTCTGTCGCAAAATGATGATCTTCAGGGATATAGAGGGATCTCAGTTCGATGATGGAATGCGTGAATATTCGACCAGGTAGCGGTTAGGTCTAGGTAAACACGTAGGGAACTACAAAAAACCTTCGCGGCTATACAGTTCGTCGATTCGGCTTTCTCCGAGATCACCAATTCTTGACAATCTCTTAGAAGACTGGACAAATTTGTGTTCTCGATGGAGCGAGAGTCAATGGTGTCGCGTGAGTTGTGACCAGAATTACGCAGATAACTCGGGATTGATGTGCTTTTTTGTAGCTCTTTCAAGTAAAATGGAGCTGCCAGCCTTACCCCCGTCCAATTCCGTTCTTCCAGATTGAACCAGATTACTCCGGCTACCGGTGCCTCCGGCAGTGTTTCTCAGCTTGCCTTCAACCATGAGGAGAGCAAGCTCCTCGTGGCTGTCAAGGGATTCGTCGACACTAAGAACCCTGGCTACATTGACATCTGGGACGTTGTCGCTAACGGACGGCTTTCTCAAACCTTCCCTAGGTATCTCATTCCTAGTGTTGCCGAAGTCCGGGTTTGGTTCCGAACTGGACCGAAACCCACGGTTCAGTTTAAAATAGCAATGGGTCGAGACCGAGACCGTTTACTAGTGGTCCGTCCGGGCTCTAACCCGGTTTCAGCCCGCTGGACCGTAGTCCCAGAGGGTATTTTGTGCTTTCTACACATCCCTTCATAAACGGGTCAGATAAGGATGTGAATAAGTTCTATACGATATATAAGTAATTACAGAGCTAAAACAACTGAAGTAGGGTCCTGTTTTCTGAAGGAATCGACTTGTTGACGCAACGTTGAGGAAAGTGTGACGATCCTGAGAGCGTGTGACACGATTCGCTGCTGTCACGCTCCTGCTATCTATAGTAGGGACTGGGTCCAATGGGCTAGACGGGTTGGGACCGGTTTATAAAAAGACCAAACCGACAGAACCAATTATTAAATGGTTCGGTTCGGTCAGTCTATTATTGGTCCGGTCCGCGGTCTAACTCGAACTGGCCCAGACCAGCGGCAACACTACTCATTCCAAAGGACGATCTCCTTCCCTGGAGTATTACTCAGACTCTCGGAAAAGACGCCATCGTCTCTGCTGACGCTGGAATCGGCTATAACGTTATCGACTTCACGACCAACACTAGTGGTACATACGCCATTCCAACCAAAATGATTCTTGCTGGACGACATTTCGAGAAATTTATACAGAATTTATAAATATAGTGTTGCATTAGATAATGGAGCAGTCGAGGATTGGTCAACGAGTGAGGCGGCAAGATATTCAAACTCCGCCCCTACGAACTTTGCTATGTTTCGCAAACGAGGCGAAATCAGTGCTCGTCGCAACGGGCGAGCTAAGACGTGAGTCCTAGTTATAAATGACTATTGCACTATACATACTGACTTGGTTTGCTTAGCGGATCAGACCTTCCACCACCAGGCGCCATCTCGGTAGCCTCTTAAAGCCATACCTAAGAATGTAGTGCGGGTTCTGCAAGCCGCAGAAACTGGATAGGCACATAGGGAGAAGAGATAGGGACAACCTTTAACCGGGAATTTCGGTGGCGAAGATAGGGAGCGGAAGGAGCGGAAGGAGCAAAATGGTAAGCAAAAGAAGCTATCAAGGTGAGGATTCTATTGTTCTATCTACAACCTATGTAGTCTAATGACGCTACTGT
>KN837180.1:77368-91740 GCA_000827215.1 Sphaerobolus stellatus SS14
GCATGCACTATTACATTGCCGGCTTCTTGGCGTCTTTTGCCAGTAGCTGTAAACCCTATTGTACATTACATAACGATGGTCATCCTGTAACCCGAATTATATCCCCGTCTTTTGTTCTCGACGAATATACAACGGTCCTATCAACCCTTGCGCGACTCTTCATTTCCATTACAACTCGCTAGCTCTCTGTAGGGTCATGCTACGAGAATAGCGAGGCTAGCGAGGGCTAGCGACTCTTTAGCGGCATAGTAGCTAATACCGTCTGTAGGAAGCGTGGGACGCTATGGAAAAATCAAGCGCCGTTGGCAGATTTCGTGATGTATTAGAATTGCATGTGACTTGTTTAAACTTTCGCTCTACAGGCTGTGTGATATTATGAAGGAAAAGCAAAGGTATGCAGAGCTTAGCGGCTCTTAGTGATCCATAGCTGCTCTATGCCAGCTAGCACTATGTAGCCACTCGATGTGCTAGGAAGACAAATAGCCGCCCGTGTCAACTTTCTTGATGTATCATTCCTAAACGGACCTCCATCCAACCTCCCAAATGTAGCCAAATGCCAAGTAAGAGACAGATACTCCATCGTCAGATTTAAGAACGAAGAATAAATAAAGCCTGATTTCTAAGACATAATAACAAGAGCTCAACTAACACCGAAGCTTATTAGGACTTATCCCTGCCTATAGCACACTCCATATCTAACTTCAAGACCATCCTATTGGAATTCGTCGCAAAACGACATCAAGGTGAGGATGCATATCGTCACCGATGCATCGTCATTTAGTACGTCTACCACATCTCGCCGCCGCCGAGCCATCAAGACATCCGTATTATTCCTCATCGATCCTCCATCCGCTCCTCAAAACGCGGCTGAATGCGAATAAAGGTGGAATTCGAAAGTTTTTCAGCCTAAATGAGAAATAACGTTTCTCCCTTGTTAATTCGAGGACGTATGAGGAAGTTGGATCCAGTTTTTAATATCATATCGTCAATCAGAGCAATGAATACCCTCTACAGCCATATGTGTAATTGACATTAATGACCAGATCTTTGAGCGCCGGGCCCGGATGCTTTTCACAGCAACTTTGTTTAATTGAGTTCTGTTGGCAGCACATTCGAATTCCGCGAAGAGTCTTGGGTACGCCAGGTCAACTGGAGATATTTGGGTACCGATCTTGATTGGAGGATAATAAGTACCAAGTGCGTCAAATGAACGAAGTCTTACTGCGTTGATGATGGAGGCGGACAGGTTTATGGACCTTCCAACCTTGCTTTTGGCATTGGACCGAACAATACTTGACGGAACCACATGCACCGCATTTCCTGAGCCGAATATGGAGGATAGCTGTTTGGAACACTGGAAAAAAAAAACCAGCTGATTTGCTTAAGTGGGGGAAGATAGACTTGCCGAGGAATTTTTACATTCATTATGATATGGCGGCGGCCTCCGCAATTCTGCTATAATCATGCTAGCAGTACAGAGCCGAGTGAGTCTCCGCCAAGCGAACTCGAATGCATAGCTGACAATGACCGATGTCACTTCCGCCTTAGAAAGCACTTCGTGCACTTCCTGAAGGATCGAGTGGATCATAAGATAACCCATATACGTAATGACTGCTATTTCCTGGTTCATCTTCATCAGGAAAGTTAGCACGGGCGGCTAATTGTCTAGCTAGCGTCGCCCACTCGTATATAGCGCTAGCTGCATAGGGCAGTATGCCTCGCTAAAGATCACTATACACACGGAGCCAAGAAATTGGGACGGCAAGCTCATTTGAACAAGTCACGTGTGCTCAATCAACGTGCTGTGTCCCACCTTTTCCCTCCAAACCGACACTATAACTGCCCCGATTCTGCTTCTAAGCTTCTTGGATCAACCTTCTTGGTCATTTTTCTAACCTCAAAACATCGCACTAAGTGAAGTCATTGCTCTAGTCGAAAGGCTCTTGTACAAATTCTCTCTAGTCCGGCCTTGGATTTTAAGTTTTCCTGCGCTACTGCAATACGTTCCTTCCTCTTCATCGGAGCCCGCTCTGTCTATGATGTCTTCTGCTGGTCTTCAATTCGACTCTATTCATCCAATTTACCTTCTCGCTCAAAGGGGTGCTGGGAGTGCTGAGGGTTTAGGAAGGATATTGTTTTTAAGGGTTTGACTCTGTGTCAGCATGCAGTATGTACTCTACCCTCTCCCTGCTTAACAGTCAACTAATGGAGGTTCTCTTTAGGCTTATGTGCATAGATGCATTGCAAGGATGGCCTAATACTTGTCCAGCATCGTAAGGTGAGATAGCCGTAACATTATTCTTGCACTCAGTTATTTATTAAAAATCGATGTGCCCTTCTCTTTTAATAAATCGGTTTAGAACTTACATACTTTAGAATAACTCATCTAATGTAAAATAAATACCTGAATAAATGCTCATTTAATCACAATATTGGAAGGAAACAATAAGCAGGAATAGAGGCCTAGGAAGAGCTAGTAACCATGATCTATTAAGTCTTTGTGCTATATAGCAGTAGCCTAGAGGATTCTAGTAATGGAGGTCTGTCGGCAAGGCCTTGCTAAACTTGATAAGGGCTGGTATGCTATTGCGGATTCACTAAATCGATAGGAGGCTATATAGCATACCTAGCGCTATATAGATTTTGACAGCTTTCCTGATGTTGGGGGGGAATGCACTGCCTAGGATCTCCTGTTCAACGGCCATCAGGAAACCTGGCAACAGCATCTAAATTTTATGTAGAACTATGAGTAGCTAGTGACCTTCTACAAAATAAAGGAGCGACTATGCTTGCTATGCTCACTATGCATTTGCTAGGCCCACCGACCGTTCTCTTGAGGTGTAGGCTACGCTTGGAGTCTGCAGCAATCCCATCTCTTTACTTCTTATGGTAGTTCCAGTCAGCAATATTGGGTGTCAGGTGTGTATTAGACGATACTTGGGACATCGTCTCTAGTCTGACTATTGCAGAATACGTCTCGGATCTCTTACAGTGACAGACTTGGATGTAATTTGACGTTATGTACTAGTAGTTCCACATTCAATACACATGAGAAATCTGATTCATTTGGCGGCATAATGAATCACAGCCTCCAGGAGGTTGCTAAAGTTCGTTGTTGTTTCTTCAAGTCGAAGGTTTCAGGAAATCACTGATATCCCGAGGTCGGTCGATTTCTTCTAAAGTTGAGGGATGTTCCTTTCATGAGATGCACTTGGTCAAAGAGAACTAAGAGGCTCGGGACATGGGTTCCAAGGGTAGAAGTAGGTGTCTCTTTTGTAGCTATTCCTGTACTTTTTATACATGAAGAGTTGTGCTCTACTACTAGATCAGGAAAATGGGCCATGGTGCCTAATTTTCCTGTAGCGCTACACAAGCTAGCAAACTTCCACGGAAATAATGCTCTACTATTTTCACTAGCTCTGGCTATGGGCTTTTGAAGAAACTCCACTGGTTTGAACCATTATGAGCACCAGGGCCCATGTCATGACTTAGCATCGTACCACTACCACATCCTCTGCTCATCCCCTCAGACTACGTGCACACACTCCCGTTCATATGCCCAGAACAATGTAAGAGTAATTTATTTCCCCCATTAACTCTCGAAGTAACTTGAAGTTGCTCCAGGAAGTCAGCAGTCAAGACATTCATGTATCATCACCGGCGGCGAGTTTAAGCTAACCTTTATCTCTTGGCTGGTCCACATCAAACTGATCCATCTGCAGCAAAGCCTGAACTATTTATTATCAAGTATTCATTCCCTGTTATGTCTTAAAAGAGGTAGAATTGGGCTGATACCTACTGGATCTAGAAGTTTATGGGCCTGCCTTAGGTACGTATCTTAGTCATGCCCTCTGAGTGTCCTACTTGCCAATTAATATTGCCATTCATATCTTATACAGATGCAATGGTAATTGCACCATGTATCAGATCACAGCAATAGGCTCAGAAAGTAGGGGAAGAGAACTTGGCAGCAATGGCAGAACTGGGTATGTCTTGATATCTCTCAAATTTTAATGAAGCTGCTCTAACAGATTCCTTGTTTCTGAAAGGATATGTGGTATTATTTGTCTGATGGTTTTGAAATCTGCCTTCCATTTCCCTTGACTTCTACTTCATGGCACCCCTCATGGTTTTGTCAACCGCCATAGTTACTAGCACCTCATGTATTTAAATATGAAATATATCTCTATTGTTTTCTCCATAAATAACACCGAATTTTGGATAGGAATTATTACATTCATTAAGCATTAATTACCAATCAATATAGTGCTAGTGATGCCTACTGAGACTACAGGCTCTATAGTTCAATGCATAGATGTCTGTAGTACCAGTGGCAGCTATGCTAGCGCAAAATGGCACGAGTTCTATGGAAGCTATGGAGACTACCATAGTATACATAAATTACAGAGGCTATGGTCTCTATGGACGCTATATAGCCTCTGTAACATTTGCCAACTTTCCTGATGCGAGCTAAGAAAGGCGTTGAATGAGGCTACTTTACGGCATTGAGAATCCAGGAATAGACTCCCAAATCCTGCACGTGGTAGCGGATTATGTTTCAAAGCCGAAGTTGCATGTTGCATGCAAGTAGTGTTCGACGTTCCAATGTACTTAGTCAGGCGATCGTTGAAACATGCTCCAAGATCCTTTATAATCGGGGATCAGAAGCGATATTGGTGGAAGGCATGGCCTGGAACCTCTAAAAGCTGTTATATTGGATTTAAAAATGCTCCGAAACGCTGATCCTCTTCTAACGGTGTTTCTGATAGTGCACCTTTAACTGTCGTGCTGCGCTCTTCATGCTCAAATAAGAGATAAATCAGAGCATCATAAGTTCCTTTTGAATAGGAAATAAATATGCCCACTACCTTAGATCAACCGTGGTGAGCCTAACATGATCTCATTGCAGCATAAGAAGCGGTGCCACGCGTGCCTCTTCATGCACAGAAATCGAGTACGACGAGCTGTAAGGTAGTCTTTCGAATTTCGGAGATTAGGGTTTGAGTACAGTAGCACGGCTGCACACGTACAACATTGTAAATCGTTCTTTGTGCAAGAAATCGAGTTGACAGAGTGAACGTAAGGATCTAATAGGTATCGGGAGTCTATCGCTCACATGGTCATCAACATACCCGGCCTATACTTTACACCCAAAGCCCAAGATGCGACTGTGCGTGAGCGTAAGTACATCGTTCGACGTACAAATCGACGAGAGTAACTTGAAGAGCAGTGTGGTGTGATCTCGGCTTTGGGCATAGTGCGACATCCATCAAGGATGGAAGGACAATTGGACAATGTGAATATTGCATAGAGTGCTATCCCGCGCTGATCTCACGAATCCCGGGCGTATAGGAAGATACGGCGATGGCTGAGTTGCTAGGAAGTAGATTCCATACGGCTGGTCTTGCCTCGGAGATAGCATCATTGGGTGACCGATTGAATGAAATAATAAAAAAGATACGACAAGGTTGGGTTCGAGTTACCTATGGAATGACCGATGGTACACGATAAGAGTGAAAGGTACGTTAGAAATGAAAGGAATACACGTCCGGCGCGGGACTTGCCCCGATTTCAAATCTAGCAGCTCCGTAATCCTGTCATCGTCATCGTGTCACAGCCATGGGACGTCCCTTCCACAATGTGAGTTCGAACGTGGCTCCTCCCCCTGCCCCCTCGGTGTCACCACCTCGCACCGCTCTTCCCTCCCTCACGTCATCGTGCTCATGTACTCAAACGAGCCCATTTCAACAGTACATCTTCTCCCTTCCTAATCCCAAATCCCACGATAACGACATCGACCTCTACGCCATACATTATGTTCATCCTAATATGTAAGGCTTTAAAATCGTAGGTAACTTGAATAACTCTAATCTACAATCCAGAATCCAGAAAAAGGAGAATAGTCGAGAAGAAATGAAAGATAAGGTACTTAAGTATCCAATTTAAATAAAACATGTATAAAGATATGCAGTAGAATGAGGAATTGATATGGTATCCGAGGATTAAAGCATATGTCCACCAAAACGATGAACGATGAGAATCGACAATAGAAACCACCAAGGACATGTCCCACTCCAAAGGCCCGAATAACAAAAGTGTATATACTTATTAATCACGCCTCCCTCTCCAAAGAGAAAATACTCCACGACGAAGAGGAGGACCCTCATCGCCTTATTTTCTGCATCGAAAACTCAAATAGAGAACAGACGTTACTGACGACTTAGTTAGGTCCCTAGATTCTTGATTGGTCTGTAGCTTGGTAATGAAAATAGGGGTATAAGAGAGAATATATTATTATTTGGTCAAAAGCAAGACATGGTTGATAGTCAAGACATTGTTGCTCTTTTGAAACGATCGAGCATGATCTGGAACACTTCGCGTCCGGAAAACTGGAGGTCCAAATCATGTCCTTGGCCGGGTATGACGACCTGTCCAAGCAGAAAGTGAAGAGCGAGATGACCTTTCTGTACCAATAAGTATGGTGAAAATGGACATACCGTCTCAACATGGGCATCAGGAAAAAATACCTCTTCCCCCTTTTGCACCTCATCATGGTCGCATTTTTGCGGGCACGAGATCAACGCGTCGAGACCTCCGATCAATATAGTAATAGGACCGGTAAACCGACTGGGAGCATCGACGTTTCCAGCCAGGGCTTGTCGCACGATCCAAATGGACCCGATATCCTTCGTCAGGTCGTCAAGCTGCTGGACTATCGGGTCGAAGGTCCCCTCTGGACCGTAGAAAACTGAACGTGGGCTTCCATTGAGGGTGGTGACATAACCAGAATCCAGTGAGCCATAGCGAGAGGGGTTGGCTATGGAAGCTGGGGTTCCGTCTGGGAGAGAAATTGAGACGTGGAATATTCCTGGGCGCAAAGTGGTATTGAACTGTCAGCCTTATATCCAGGTTGGGTTATAAAAATTTACATACCGGTGAACATGATTCCCGCAAATGGTGATGATTTTCCTTCAATGATAGCACCATAGTTCAGCGTCCGTGAGCCTAGTGAGTGGCCGATGGCGAAGACTTTCGAAAAGCGTGTTGGAGTCCCGGTAAGCGTCGATGCGAGGGTTCCGTCCTGCAGTTTCCTTGCGAGAGAAGATGCTACTGCGGTTGCAGTCGGGAGTTGACATTCGAAAGATGTTTTCGGGGATAGGCTGCGGCTGGTACCTTTATATCATTTAGATATTGATTGTCCTGCAAATATCTTCGACTCACATATATCGTCATATGCAAACGAGGACTCGCCATTCAAGCACGAGAATTCCATGTACGAGTAGTTTTGGAAGCCATTCCATTGCGGGTTCCAGTAATAACTGTTATATGTGTACCCATGAAGCAGTAGCTGGATGGCCGATAAGGCTGGAACAGACGATATCAGTGTTAAGTCGCATGTATACAGAAAGATATTTGACCTGCTGGTTTCGGCTCTTTCTGAACGGGTTGGCAAAGCTGGCCAAAGACGTTGAATGTTTCTTTCTGCGAGCGTAAAGTTGTCGAATTGATCAAGTTGTCTTTGTCGTCGGAAGGATCTACGGGGATATTCACGTCTACATTCACGGGGATGTATCCAGAGCTGCAAGAACATGCAGTGACAGATCTAAAAGGTGCTGCATGAAAATCAGCAAGAACTAGTCGGAGGAACGAAACGATAAGGATGGTTGTGGGAATACGCATGCCTCTTAATCGAGTTGCAATGAAAAGAGGATATGAGGGATTGGAATCGTATCTTGGAAGTTTTATGTCATTACTTATTACCGGTATAACAGGCACAGTTTGTAACTCAGAGCCTACTGCCTGTGCCCGATTACTGTCAAACTGGCGCACATCCACAGTTTAGTCGGGCTGAGGATAATGGTGGAATTGATACGGCGAATTGTGTATGGTGGGCACGAAAAAGCGATGCCTAGGATGACTGAATGATTGATACATATCATGATAGGCACGACGCGAAGTAGCAGCCGGCCTAGTCCGGTTGGCAAACTGGTCAACCCCACAGAATTGCGCCGGCCAATGGCCGGCGCAGAGCCCGAAGTATAATCAAGTGTGGGAAGGGGAAAACTCTGGTGTCGATAGGTTTGCCCAAACCAGAGCACACAGGCATCAGTAAAACGTGCCACGCGCGCTAAACTCCCCATAGTGCTAGGTAGTACTAGGTAGCACTAGGTAATGGCGGATTCGCTAATCGAAGCTAGGAGTCGGTATTCAGACTATATACCGCCGCCTATCGCTCCTAGCACAAGCGCTAAAGCGGATTCTGTGTCAACTTTCCTGATGCAGGACCAAGTCCAGAGAAGGACATCAGTAGGGTTATCATGAAATTAAGACCGCGAAAAGTTTGAAGATTTTGGAACTCTCTCTATCATCCAAGGGGAGTACATAGTCGACTGATACCACTCGGCATGTCGACATGCCCGATTGATCGCTGCTGACGCGTCCACAGTCGGTCGCGAACGGGTGAAATGCAGACCCCAGACTCCTTTTGATATACCGGACGGCCGAGTCTAGTTGCCTTCTATAATACACAACATTTGATGAGAAGGAAGTGGTTTAGAACATAATATTAAGATAATATTAAAGGTCAATTTTCTTTAATCAGGCAACCTAACGCTCCCATTAACCGAGGAGAGAATCAGCTCGGCGAAAGATACCGATTCTCGGTCATTGAGCAAAGCCATATACTAATGTAATTATCCTCCGGATGTTACACACGGATGATGAAACGGATCAGATACATCTGCCTGGTAAGTTTGTGGATAGTCCCATTTCCAGAACACCTGTGTTGTGAGGGAATATCAGAAAGTAAAGCGCGCTGTACCCAGAAATGATAATTTAATACGTGGACTTGAGCTGTGTGTTATCAGAAAGCCTTAAAATTACCAAATCCATTACCAGTATCAGTTCAAGGTTGACGTTTGTGTTTTCGGCACCATCAACAATATAATTCTTTTGAAACTTTGGCCTTCCTGGACACACATTTCAGCCAACATTTGCATAAAAATAGAATGCGCTAGTGGATTGGAATAAATATACCGAAGTTTACTGATAGTTGTCGAGAAAGTACCAGTCACAGCCGCCAGTGATGCTTGGAGACAGATGATTGCAGGAGTTTGTGGACGCTCCTGAGATAATGGCATTTGAGCGTCAACGATAGAAAGAGCGATGCCTATACTTACCTAGTCTCATGATACAGTATAATGGTCTCATATCGAGCTGAAATACCACTACTCACAATTTTGTACCAAATCCCTGCCTTCTTCATAGGAAGCGTGGTTCTTCGAAGCATCGCCTGTACCTGGAACGAAGTATGCAATAAATATTTCGCTGCTCTGGTCGGTAAGTATTAGGGGGGAAAGAAGATGGCATATTAATGAATGATTTTATCAGAGCGCGTTCACTGCCCGCCGGTAGAGTCTCTGTGAAGGCGGCGTTGATATTTACAATCGTCCAAGTTGCGCCGCTCGTGGCCATCGTCAGGTACAGACGTCGCCTCGGAAGACTCTAATACTATTCATTTTCCAGATTCCCTACCGGCATCAGGTGCACTGGACGCCCGCCGTCGGATATGACGGGACGCCCTTAAAATAATATCACAACAATTTCACGGACGTCTGAGCTATGGTTCAATCAATTGCATATGAAGAAATCGTAGCCTCGGCTATGAGACCAAGGGTGCTCCGTCCGTTTATTAGTGGCTTAATCATCGAAGTCCAAAATGAAGCAGGTATGTGGCTGATGTGGTTTCAATATCCCTATGTTCATTATGTTTGACAGATGCCAAATCCTTCTTATTCTACTTCCTGGCACGTCGTCTTTCTGTCGGATATCCAGCAGTCCTCAACATCGATAGTGGATCATCGTATTACTTCTGTCGTGACCTTACTGCGAAATCGGAGTTGGATTGCGCCCTCTCTTCCCTTTAGACTTCCCTACATAGGCTCTGACTCTCTCGACGACTGCAGAACACGATAAGGGTCAGTTCCTTCCATGCAAGGTGGTACGAAGCATGGCATCCTGTGATGTTCCCTGGCATGTCCATATTGTCAACTATTATCACGATCCGCAGACACGGTCCGTTGGATTTCCTGAGATCCTTTTCTCTAAGTGCGGCATGAATATGACATCGGAGGTAATTTAATTGCAGAAGTGTGTCCACCTTATACTGTACTAATACGACCATAACTCCGACCCCTTTGACCGTGACACAAAATGTTCGAATGACTTTTGCACCAAAAGGGCCCGTGATGCGTGACACCACCCTAAATAGCACCAAGACAAAAATTGCCCCCAGAGGGATTCAAACCCACAGTATCAAACACTATCACAACACTACTGCTACTACACCAAATTCACGCGATATACGTCCCTTCAGATAGACTCTTCACGACGCAAATGTCTTAGGGGGCGAAAATAGATTTTTTTGGTGATTTTTGGGCTTTTTTCAGCCATTTTTTCAGCCTCTGGAACTTCGTTTGACTTTAGCACCAAAGGTCTGTGTGACGCGTGACACCACCCCAAATAGCACTACACCAAGAGGGTCCGTGACGCGTGACGCGGAGTTACGGTCGTATTAGTACAGTAGTCCTAAATATACAATGTATACCGATTTATTCGATTAGTTCTACATTAGCCCTCTCGCCATAAGCCCATTTGTATTACTAATTGATGATTCAATTTTTTCCAATGGCGATGGCGATGGTTTAATTGTTCGCTCGATTCCCTTCTGAGTGGAAGATTCAGGCTTACTATTGTCACTTGTGGTTCCTGATGAACAACTGTGGACGCAATGTCACTGGTTTCCCACGCCATCACCTTTTTCTCTTCCTCTTCTTCCTCCCTCAGGCCTTCAGGCTGGATCTTGTAGTTCTTCGTGAGATCCAGTATCCTAATGGTACTCGGCTACGTAATGAATTAAATTTCTTGTTCTTTTTCTTTCTGATTTCGTTGCTATCTCTTTTCACGTTATTTCGCCGGCACTGCCATCGAGTCATAACCTGAGGATCATTGCGTACGGCATCCAAAATCACGCTCTCTCTTTCTCGGAAGATCGAACATTTATCCATCGTGATATCTTCTCTTTTCTCTCTTTCTCGTTTCCCTTCCTTTTCTTCCAAGTTGAACTCCTTTTCGAAATACTTTTTGCCAATAATGTACAGCATTAGTAATTATATCACCGCAAAGCACTCGATCTTGTCTTCCTCATCCACATTGTGTAATGACGAGCACCAAGTAGTTATGTGTGAATAGCACTAATGCTGTGGGGTTTGCACACTGTCTAAGTTCTGAATTAGTACAATTATGGGATTCAGACTGTTGGAAGCAGAGGTTCACAGTATGGGAGTCAAGGAAATTTAAACTAAGAAATTAACCTCGTACTTGCAATCTCTGGATTTTTCTGTACAACGTCTGAAACTCGAGGATTTTACTGTTCAGTAACCTGCTCTGATGAGTAGTAGTTTATTCTTTGCAAGGCAATGGATCACTTCGACTACTGGCTCCCATATTGAATCCAAAGACGTTACCAGTTTGAGAGCAATCCAGTGGAAGCAGAAACTTTGCTTGCAGGTTAGATTAATCATTCACTCTACAGTTAAGAAAAAATAAATGGAGTTCTAGTGTCTTTCAGACCCTTGAATCTCGAGGTGTAATGCCCACCGTGATTGAATTATAACGTCAGCTGATACTGGACCGTACTGTCCAAAGTCCAAAGGTCCTCGGCAGCTTTTATAATGCACTTAATTCTACCAGGCACCCATGACTCAGGTAAAGGTGAGTAGAAAATGAAGTATCATTGGGAAAACGAGGCGATGTCCTTATAATGGATGTAGCACTGTGTTACAAATGGATTCGGAGAGCGTGTCATGGGGTAGGAAGTCGAGTTACTCCACATATCCTTCCCCGAAAACTCAAATCTATTCAAATCTATTGTTTTTTTGGAGCCTAATAACTTTGCTAGAAAGAGCAAGATATGGGTTATTTTTACGATGCAGCGAAGGTTTACTTTATTTACGTTGGCTGGTACTTGGTAGACTTGTCCCACTACTAGGATGGAGATCAAGCGTTCTCTATAGATGTCGATTTAACTGCTGATGAATGCATCCAAATGTCATCATATGGCCGGTCCATGGATTTTGCTAGGAGAACTGGATCGAGCATACTTCAAATAGATCTTTGGATGCTAACATGTTCACAGCGTACCTTTACGATGCATATATTTCTTGAGACGCAGTGGACCATTGCTTTTAGGGAAACCTTTGTATATTTGATCTGCTTAGAACGGTACTTCCTCTGTTGATTGTGATGGTTTTTGTCTCAAGGTATCCAATATCATTAATGGTTAATTTTCCCTCATCGGATGTACAGATCCCCCCTGTTTGGATATGTTCAGATTTTCTGACAATTCAGTCCAACTATCGAACTATCCATCAAGGACGGGATGACAGAGCCGATCTGCAAATATTATTACTATATTCCTTCAGTATTTTCTATTATTAGCTGCTAGAATTTTTCTTCTCTAGAGCTACCCACCATGGGTGGTTCTGTTCACCCCGCCCCAAACGTCTGCGGCATTTCTTTTTTTCATACCTGATGTAACGATGCTACAGACTCAAGTGCCAGGTTAGAAACCACCCATGCTGAATATTTAGTGAATAAAGAATTCTAGTACGCCCTCTCCGGAGTAGACCTTGCAGTCAAATTATTACAAATATCGGAGGTTCTAGTAGATCTTCCTCTTCCTCAGTATTTAGCATGCGATTCTCTTTTTTATCATTGTAAAATATACTTTCAACGCCTCGTACTCTACGATCACGATATGGGATCAATGCGTTACAAAAAAAAACGGAAATATAATTTGACGGCTAGTCTTCCTATCTCAGGGATCCATTATCTACTGCTACCAGACGACAGACCTACGCGGTGTGCACAAATAGCTAAATCATCCGACTTCACAATCTTCCGCTCCTGAGAAATGCTCAAACATGAGGTTGCCAATTTTCCTAAGCCTTCTTCCCTTTACTCTCTCTGAAAATAATATACTATTCACGCTAAATGACCGGAAAGCAGTGGATATCTCACTCGGATCTCTCTTTATCGCTTAACTGGGTTCTTCAGAGATGGTCACTGGAAAGAGCTGGTATCCAACCAATATTATAGGCATTTTACGATCAGTAGTCTAAATTTTTGATGGTACTAAAATTGAAGGGCATGTTTGAACGAAGGCTTGCTGCACTGAGACTTGCTTCATTAGACACCCAGAGGATTAATTCTCCGGTAGTACTGCGTCACACATTGCGTTCGAATCAGGATGTCCTTCATTATTATGTCACCAAATTACTCCCTCTTTGCCTAGATATTTCTGTGATTTCTGGGAAGTCCAACCGAGTTCTGCTCTCTTTAATATCGTGACCCTAGGATACACAAGGGGAGTTGTTGAGCAGGCCATAAGGCTATTTTTATCGATTTCTATTTCTTTAAGCACCTTCCTGAAAGCCAGAGGTTAACTCAACCGCTCCTGGAAATCAGTAGTACTAGAAGAGTGGAGGACAACTTGTCGCGTATTCCTTTCACGTCTCTAGATTCTCTGCTATCCCAGTGCCAAGTGGCTGCGATCAACTATGAGCATACTCGACTTGAGTGGATACAACAGCCAAATCCTCGGATTATGTGTCATCTGGTGGGCGAAATGGACCCAGGCCTTGTGTTCTGTGGGCGTCGAACGATCCCGGACCCTGAGCAGGCGTGACCAAGCCCTCCGAGGTGTATATAAGACGCAGCTGATCGAGAGGCGCCTTATCGCATCTTTCCCTCTCGTTCCCTAGGAAGCGGCCATCTAGATGCAGAACAGTGTACGCATTCGTGGTTGTCCCGTTCATGGTGTCCTCTGGATGCTCCCACGATCAATATCTATGCATTGCGCGGCGTGTTCTCTCATAAGCTCTCATACTTCCCTAGTAGTATCTAGCGGGTATTGCGTTGACGGCAAGACAGGGGGCTGCATGTAGTCAATGAGACGAACGGTGTCTGGGTTGTCGGTACTCCTGGATGGGCTTATTTTAATTTTATGTTGGCTCTTATTCTCTCTTCATTACGCAGCTGGTTGGTTTATATCAAGACTATTATCTTAGATCGAACTACCAGCTGCCGAATTGACCTTTAACCTTTCATGTTTGTCGCTTTCTATCACCCCTCGGATTGTGATGCAACTGTGTTCGCTCTTGCACCCATCACATGTCACATCAGGAAATCTGCTAACGGCGCTTGATTTTTCCATAGCATCCCACGGTTCCTACAGAGAGTAGCGACTTCTATGTCGCTTAAGAGCCGCTAGCCTTCGTTAGGCTCGCTATTCTTCGCTAGGCTCGCTATTT
>KN837180.1:93186-104280 GCA_000827215.1 Sphaerobolus stellatus SS14
GAGCCGCTAGAACCACTATCATAGTTGTCCATAGTTCCCCTGCAGCTAGCATACTGAGAAATCAGGCAATTTCCTATGGTAGCTATGGAGAGTATCATAGTGTACATAAAGTATCGTGGCTACGGATGCTATAATTGCTATAATTGCTACTATAGCGTTTGACCACTTTCGTGATGCAACCTGTTCATGTGTCTCATCGTGCCATGGGTTGTCTTTGCAACATTAGCATCAAGAAAGTTGACACAGAATCCGTTTTAGCGCCCGTGCTAGGAGTGATAGGCGGTGGTATGTAGGGCTATGTAGTCTATATACCGACTCTTAGTGACTCCGTACTTACCTATCCTACCTAGTGCTACCTAGCACTATGGGGAGTTTAGCGCGCGTGGCACACTTTGCTGATGTATCGCTGCATCGCTTTCAGTACTATTTGATAGACAAACTGATGCGCTGAAGGTTTTCGTTCTAACGTCTCAGAGATGGAGACAATAACTTTCTCTCTGTCGCATCTCGTCGTCCTGAACTATCAATGGCTTTGATCAGTCGAACATACTGTGAAATTTATCGCTGAGCTGGGCTAAGGTGTGGTGACTGTATCACCGCATCAGATTCGCATTGATCTTCATGTCGTGAATCAAATTCCAGCAGTGTTCATAACCATAGTCGTCTCCGAACACGAGTATCCCGCATTGACTCCATGTATAACTAATATCCTCCAAGCTCCTTCATCAGCTCAGAGGTCGTAATCGGATATATCATTCTATCAGTGGGTCCTGACTGTATCATCCTATAGTAGTGAAATATACTCCTTGGAGGAGTCGAACTCATGAGTTGATGATGCTTCAAAGGGAGTTATTAAACTGGCATTCCATGTGAATATTGACCGTTCAAGGCCATGAGAATTAATCTCAGTGCCCCCATGCCAACCCCAAATGTTCATTCCGCACTTTGGGATTGTTGAAGTTTACTCTTTTTAAACTGTGGATTTTATGCAGATCATATGGTCGAATTAGACAACATCTCTGGCCATTCCTACTTCCTTTAATTGAAACGGAGGAGGGTTGCGATATTCAGCCGTAGTCATCCACCCTGAGGTGAATCAGTTTCTTGTTTGCGTTAATTTCTCTTTGCAATTCTGTTGCGTTCCCCTGTTAGAAAGGGCTGAACGTTTTCTCAAAGTTTTCATTGTTTCTCTGAATTCACATTCTCAGTCAGGTTAATGGATAATATTCATCGATCTGAATGATAATTTCTGCGCACATATCGTATGTTATGGATTGAAGAGAGCTTCAACATGCCCCAAGAAAGTTTCAAAGCGGTGTTAATTTATAATCTTCCGCAATACCTGCAACAAATGGAATTTTCCTTGCCGTCGCCCAGATAGATACACTTTTGTATGTCTTCACAATTGGGAATAATTCCCGGTTCACTATCTCTCGTCGCCTGCTAGTACAGTGCTTGGATATCCGATAAGATATAGTCTTTCTATTAAATCATTTACTCGATAAACAAGTTGTTTGTTTTCGAATATATGAGAAGCGTAGAGATATATGCTCCTATCAGAATGCACCAGGTCACTTTACACCTTACACATTCCTCTCTATATGCGTGATTACTACCCGGCCTATGCAGCATCCGACGATGGGTTCCTCTCTAATTTCGTACAAAATTATTATGCAGGCGATAGTTTACGCAACTTCAGAGGTTACATACAATTGTGGGATGATGCTGCATTACAATGGATAGTCGGTAACTGAGTCTAAACTCTTCCGATAGAAGGTCACTATACACTAGTATGCATTATCTAGGAACGAAGAGCCTTTCTACGCTTCATTTATTGTATATTCTCACTCAGTCTACCATATTATCCTAGGCTGGTCGCGTCGTCACAACGAACTTCCACGCATCTTCAGAGACTGAATGTGGCGTGTTTAACGTTGCTAAGCATCATGTCCAGCCTGCCACGAGTTCCTGTTTATTGCATTTTCTGATGCATCACCAACCACTTAATTATATTGCTTACAGGTGGAGAAAAAAGATCTGGATTTTTATGTCAACAAATTAATCAGATGACATGAGGCATGAAATTACCTTCACTTGATCAGGTGAGACCGTACCTTTTGTCAATAACCGATCGTGGACGCCAGAAGCCAATTATACCGAGAGTTCCTATATCCTTCTTCCATTCCGAAATATGTATCGTAAAGCCGAGGCTGTCTCCTGTTATATTGTTTCGCCCCCGTTATAATACTATGCGGCGAGGAGTCGGAAATTGAGAGAGGATCGAAGGGGTTCTAGAACATTCAGATCAGCTACTGTATAATAACGGCTCGAAGGGGTGTATAAATACCGTCATAAATTCCACATGAGAAAGAAGGGTCTAATTTTTCACCTTATCACTGTTTACTTCGAAAGAGTCTATTAGCACAGTGTATAAAAGCCAAGTATGACCGCATAAGGGATACTCATTGAATTGCGCCATCTCAAGGTCGATGTTTTCCAATATAATGATGTAACAATGAGGGCATCATACTTGTCTATAGTACTACCGTCAGAGGATCTTGCCGTGAATGGAAAACCCCTATGTTGAGGGTGATCCTACTCTCGAAGGAGCAGGGAACGACAGGGGCCCTGAGGTGAATAAAAAGGTGTCAAATTGGAGAGCATTAGAATTTCGAGAGAGAAACGGACCGTACAGGTTCTGAAACAGGAAGTTCGGTGTTCTCTCGATCTCTGAGACTGACTCGTTGAAAGCCCGTCGTCTATAGGGCTCAGTGAGCGGTCACACAACTTGACAGGACCACTGTGTATACGTCTAGGAACTAGGACGGTCTACATGTTTTCAAAGAATGAGAAGGATATGATAACGAAGAGTGGTGGGTTGTCTCCACCTCCGCTGAGTGAATCCATGGGGACGTGGATTCCGAGCCTGTAGGAAGGCAGATAAGTTGCGTGGATATAATGAGTATACTTGTGACAGTCGCAAATGACACTTATTGACGAGCGGATTCGGTGTGAAGGTATTATTAAGCTTCATATATTCTTTGGAACGCCTAAAATGCATCTTTGGAAGGCGTCAGATGACGGAAGAGACTCGGACAATGTGAGACTCATACCCCAATAAGTAGTCCGATTTCCGCGCCCATTTATTGCGTTAATAGTCTCTATTATCATGATCGGATCTTGGGAGCTGCTTGCCTTCCTTAACCCTCTGGGCTGGTGTCTTGCCAACGCGTATGAGTGTGCAGTGTGGGCGATTGTGAATGCGTGTAACATGTGTCACCTGTCACCCGCCCGGTCTGGAAGCGTCACCGGTAGTTCTTCTGCCTATCAATGCCTTGCGGCTTCAACGTTATGATCTCTTGAAGGCATTTTCTCACTCTCAATCGTTCTCGTCACGTTTACTCACATCAACTCCTGAAACTAAATTTGAAATCTAAGCAGATATATCAGTAAACGTCTTTTCGGAATTCTCATTTGGCGGTAATCGATAATCCACAGCATCGTTGTATCTCATTCTTAATGTCACTCGATTTAGGTTTCTTCATCTAAGCATTAGAATATTAATCGCTGAGTAAGCAGAGAATTTTTGATGCTGTGGGTGTTAAGATACATGCTTCAGGAGAACATAAATACAAACAACACCAAATACTATAGTATAGATCAATGTGTAGACGCTAGCTATAGTTCTCTTGTCTACAATATACATGTCGTAACCCTCACACTGGCGGAGTAAGCTGAAAAAAGCTTGAAACCTCAGACTAAATACATACATAGATGATCACATATTGAAGTTAGAAGGCATCGTGAAGCTGAAGGAGACAGGGAACATGATTGGAACATGAAGTTGAAACGGTGACGTACCGGGGCTGATCACACGTAAGTAACAGGTGTGACACATTGACCATAGTAGCCCACAATCCGAGCGCCCGTTGCCGGGTCAACAACGTCCACGGAACCACTACAAAGGAATCGAGGAACAAAAGCAGTCCCAGAGGACAATGTAGGATCATGACAGGGAATTATTAAGCTAATGTAGCATTTAAGGAATAAATTAATAATGGACTGTATTTCAGTATGTGCCTTTGCCTCTTTTCCCGTCACTCGATGTGCCCGAAGGGCCTCTTTACTACATATTTTCTAGACATTCCGAGGAATCTATGCCGCTCGAAAACTGCTCTTTATAGCTGGAAATGTATCACACCGATTTGTTAAGGTACATGCTTCAGGAGACCATAAATACAAACAACACCAAACACCATAGTATAGATCAATGTATGGGCGCTAGCTACAGTTCTCTTGTCTACAATATACCTGTCGTAACCCCCGCACTGGCCGAGTCAAGCCAGCATTACTCCTTGCTGCTATTAGCGCAGGACAGGCCGCCGATCTGTTTGGACGGCAACACACGCGCATACCTCGCTAGGTATCGCGCTCCTCCCCTCTTCATCCTTATTCCTTTTTCGACCTTCGCACTTTCCGCTTCCATTTCCGACAACGGCGACGACCCGTTTAACACGATTCCTATTACAAATGAGCCCATTTCCTTTTCCATCCGTCTCGTCCACAACGAATGTGTGTGGCAACTGATCTTCCTAGGAACCAACGCGATCTCTCGGTGAAATGAATTTCAAACTTCATTCTCCTTTCCAAGCACAGACCTTATGACACAAGTACGTCTATTGGAGCTTTACAAGCCGAACCACATTGCATGATCGAAAGAGATGAAGAGAGAGAGGAGAAATGAAGATATAAGTAGTGAGAGAGACGACATTGCTGTTGAGAAAATCTCAGACGGGGATGGTCAGGTGTATCGAAGCTGAATAAGATATAAATAAGGTATATTCCTCTCTATTGCCGTCGATTTCACCCATCGTATCGGGGAATGCAGAGATAGTCTTTTGCCTTACATGGCTACGAAGACCGGAGACCCAGTTATCAAACTGAATACGAAGACGGAAATGTCTAATCAATAAACTTTTATCTCATAGTGGGCGCGAAAATTAAGAAATTGTTTCACCCAGGTGCCCCAGGCGGCCGCCGCCGCTCCCCCGCAATTTATAATCAATTGAAGCAGCATTCCACCCACTCAAGACACCTATCCTATTGGCATGTGTAATAAATAATCTTTCAGGGAGGATCCCTTAGAAAGTTCTCGCCCACAAAGATTCAAGGCTCAAAAAAAACAAGATTAAGGATCCTGTGGTAGCAAGAGGAGCAAGGGAAACATGGGCTGCCAAAAGAAATAGTGCGAATACCATTGTATCGAAGAAGCATCGCCATCGTCACCCTGCATTAATTGAACGAGTGCTCATTCTGCGGCCATACTTCGCTTTTACCACTACATCTACAGGTTTCTTGTAAGTAAATAATATGATGAGAAGTTATAACCTTCCCCCTTCTGCGAAATTTAAGAGAAATATTTAGCCATTCCTTCAAGGATTATTCATTATGATTGAAGATCAGGAAGGTTGATTGAGATGAACCAGGAACACACCCAGAAACCTTTTTTTCTGCATTTTATTCACCAGGGCCAAATCACGATAAAATAATGCGGGGAATCCGGCAGCAACCAAGTGAGGCTCGGCGTTACGTGACTATGTCTGGTGAAATGGAAGATGGATTCAGGGACACTCGTAATTATCTTTCAGCCCTACCGAGAATAATATTCATAAATTAAATTAAACAGTTAGGACTACGTCTGTCTGATGATCTGAAGGTAATCAATCATATTCTTCATGAGGACTATTATTAAATAAATATGGTGTCCTATACCTCGATAGGTATTTGAGGGAGCTATCCTCCATTGAAATCAGGCATTACCTATCTATATGTGACGTTATATCAGCTCAGTGGCATGAGCACGACCTCTGTAAATGCCTTGCGACCAAACCACTATGAACCACGGATGAACGGACCATACTGGAAAACTGAGCTAAAGGTGAATATAGTATAATCTTTTTGGGGACCTCACATCTTGGGTGGTAAAGCTGCGGAAACCTATCTTTCGGGTATCAAACTCATTTCGATGAGAGATTATAAATTAACTGATGAACAGTAAGTTTACATTTGCTCCATACATCGGAAAATGCCACCTGATACCACGAGAGAATAATCTAGTGATCAAGATGCAGTGTGCACCGCAGCACGAAAGGGCATCCATTATTCAAAGGAGAATATCTGTGTAAGCCGAATGTGAAATCATTAACTATCCCGATAAAATGGTTATATATTAAACCAGCGCATCACACTATCCTCTTTATATTTCGCTTATACTTTCCCGCCGCCATAAAGTGCCTTGTAAACCATTATGCATCATGGTGGGGATTCTGATACAATGAGGATAAATGATATACAATTGTAGAAAATCCTCTTGGAATGGAAATAATTTCCCCCCAAACCAAGCGGCCAAGAGTATCATTTGATAGAAGAAAAGCCACATTTTTGGCAAGGGGACGAGAGAAGTGGTGGGCTCAGGAAATGAAATGAAACAATCTGTGCTCTACTCAGGCTCGGTCCATTGACTTATATCCACGCGACTTCATGTACCTAAAATTACGTGAATTTTCCGGGAGCATAATCTGATCAGCCTGAGATGGCATGTAAAATAGATTAATATGGCAATCGAATGGGTGAGAGAAGGATATTCATAGTTCTATGGAAAATGAGAAATAATGCATACGCGGTTCTTATGTCTTTAGACTGAGGTGTATCAAGCATGCAACATAGAAATAGTGGAAAGATAAATTCTGAAGCTGTATACCTACAAAGCGTGCAAGATCCATGCTACAGAAATCGGCCGATACCCATCCTACTACGCTAGATCCGAGACATCATCAGGAAAACGGGCAATGGCGCCTAATTTTTCCGTAGCACTACACAAGCTAGCAAACTTCTATGGAAATAGTGCTCTACTATCGTTGTTAGGTCTCGCTATGGGCTTCTGAAGAAACTCCGCTGGTTTGAACAGTTATGAGCGCCAGGCCCTATGTCGCGACTTACCATCGTACCACTACCACATCCTCCGCCTCCTCCCTCAAACTACCTGCATACCCTTGCATTGATACATCCAGAACAACATACAATTATTCGATTCTTTAGCTTTGGAAGTAAATCTAATTTGCTGCAGGATGTCATCAGCCAGGGCATTTATGCCTCCTCGCCGTCGGTAGGTTTAAGCCAGTATTTATTTCTTCGTCGGTCCAGTTGTAGCTGATTCGTCCACATCATGACTCAACCAATTTCTATCATGAATTGACTCCTCATTTCGTCATAGAAGAGTTAGAGTTGGGTTGATTCCCCAGGAGAGGATTATGGGCAGGCCTTAGGTGTGTATCTCATGCCCTCTGAGTGCCATGTTCGCCAATTAATATCGCCATTCAGATCTCATTCAGGTACAATGGAATCCGTACCACATAGCAGCCCAGGTGAAGAGGTTCGGGAAATATAGGCGGCAAAGCTAGAATTGATATTGTGGTATGTCGATCTCTCTCCAATATTAACAAAGCCGGTCTAATGGACTTCTTCCTGAACCTATATGTGCATGCCATAGCTGGTAGTTTTTGAAACCTGCTTTCTATTTCGTTTGCCTTCTACTCCATTCCCCTCGTGGTCTTGTCGACAGCTGTAGTTACTGGCACCTCATGTATTTAAATACGAAATATATTTCTATTGTTTCTCCACAAAATACTGCGTAATTTGCATGGATAATATTATAAATATTGAGCATTAATAACCAATAAACATGGCACTAGCAATGCCTACTGAGGCTACAGGATCTATAGTTCGCTGCATAGATGTTCATAGTACCAGCGGCCGCTATGCTAGCGCAAAATGACATGACTTCCATGCAAGCTATGGAGACTCTCGTAGTGTACATATATTACGGAGGCTACGGTCTCTACAGGCGCTATATAGCCTCTGTAGCATTTGCCAACTTTCCTGATGATGAAGAAGGATTTGACATGTAAAAATACCAGTAAATCACATTTCCTGAAGAGTTCCAATCCTGATATCGGTTTCTATAACTTACCCCATCGTATTCAAAGAATTAAGGAATAAGGGTAAATCCCAATTATTTCTCGAAAAATGAGGGGTAGAAAATCGATATCGTTGCTGGGTAATAATTAGGAGAAACTTCATCATTGTTCCCAGTTTGTGAAGGGATGAAATTAATGTATATTCTCAGCCTAAAAATCGTCAGCAATTTCGATCGCCAACGGAATTGAAAAAGTAAAAGACTGAATGCGAGCAAAGTGAAGCCTCGCCTATGATCTCAGCTTGATAGATCGTCATGCAGTGAAATATCATAGCGTTGCTCCGCATACCGTTAATATTGCGGGCGAAATATGGAGCTAAAGACCCAATGACAGCCTGAGATTTTGTACAACACGAGAATAAAACCTGCAGAAAGTCCACAACATGGGAAGGATCAAGTGATTGAACCGCGCGATCCTACATGCATATAATGCAACTATTGCTTTGGGGATTGGCATGGAGCTACTTTCATCAACTCCTGTATTCCTGTACGGTTCATATCCACCTATAATGCGAGTTTAATGTTTCTCTAGTCGCATCATCAAACCATCACCACACTGGCTTATTGTAGGATAGCCAGAGGATGGAGCCATAGCCTGGCAGAATATATTCGATTACAATTTTACGGAGTGATGAAGGCACTTGGCAGATACGTGTTATGACTAATTAAATGCATTAAGAGGTCGGCAAGATCAGAGAAGATCAGAGAAGAACAATGTGGCTTTGAGAACGAAACATCGGCTTACAATAGGTCATATATAGAGTAATTTCCGAGTCGAAAACGATACAGTGACAATATCGAAGGCGCTGGCATGTCATTAGCGCGGGAATTACCACAGCTGTGTGTTATGCTACCCATTGACCTGACTGCCACAGAACGAGAACCTTCAGCGCATCAAGTCGTTTATCAAATAGTACTGAGAACGCTGCAGCGATGATGTTGCACAGACAACGCATAACATGATGAGAAACATGGACATGTTGACATGTGATGGGTGCAAGAATGACCACAGCTGCGTCGTAATCCGAGGGGTAATAGAAAGCGATAAACTTGAAAGAATAACCGTCAATTCGGGAGCTGGTAGTTCGATCTAAGATAGTAGCCTTGATATAAACCGGCCAGCTACGTGATGAAGAGGAAATAAGAACCAACATAAAGTTAAAATAAGCCTAGCCAAAGAGAGGCTGTTGTATACACTTGAGTATACCAATGCAGACACCATCCAACTCGTCACCCAGCCCCTGAGGAGTACTGGCAACCTAGACACCGTTCATCTCATTGACTGCATGCAGTCCCTGTCTTGCCGCCAACGCAGTGTCTGCTAGACACTACTATGGAAGTATGAGAGCGTATGAGAGAACACGCCGCGCAATGCATATATATTGATCGCGGGAATCCAAAGGAAGCCATGAACGAAATAACCACGAATGCGTACACCGTTCTGCATCTAGATGGTCGCTTCCTGAGAAACAAGAGGGAAAGATGTGATAAGGCGCCTCTCGTTCAGTTGTGTCTTATATACACTTCACGAGGGCTTAGTCAAGCCTGCTCAGAGTCTGATATCGTTCGACGTCCACAGAACACAATGTCCGAGTCCATTTCACCCACCGGATGACATATAATCCCGGGATCTGGCTGTTATATCCACCCAAGTCGAGTAATCTCATAGTTTCTCGCAGCTACTTGGGGAAGATGGCTAATATTTGCGGCTGAATCTCCCTGACATTCTTGTTCTCGTAGCTTGATTTTTATTTATTTTTAAATTGCATATCGGGAAGGCACCGTACTTCGAATCCTTGCGAGTAGCTGGCGATGTATTAGACCACGGGAACGGTCCTGAGTTAGGCTTCCCGACGAAGCCCATTATTCAGCCTAAGGGATTCAGGAGTAGTCAATTGCCTGTGGAATAAATTTGATCATCACCCTAACGGCCAAGGGAAACACTACATCTTCGAATAGCCAAAAGCTTGGTATATTATCATGTTAGAAATTTGGAGGCTCGAGCAAAAGGCCCAAGTAATCTCACCAGAAAATTTCTGAGTTTGTGGAGAAGGCATATGCTCTGAGTTCGTTTTGCACCGCTGGCTGGCCAGTACCAAACAGTGCCGCAGCCATCCAAGGGTCAGACTGACGTGATTGCTATCATTCATCTCGCACTAATAATAATGATAGGGCAAGATTTTAAACTACTAGTATAGACTTCGGTGGAGACCTCCGGATTCTGGACTGTGTCAGTATCAGGAATTCTCGTCCCGAGTCAATTCTGATGGAAAGCACATCTCGAGAACCAATAAAGGAAGTTCAAAACTCCGCTGCTATTCCATTAGGCTTCGAGGAGTTCAAGGTAACAATTTATCTTGCAAAGCAGAACCCCTTTTCAACTAGCTAGATTATTCTCAAAGGTGTGGCGATTTTTGGATTCAGTATAAAAAAATATCTGCGATGACTGAAAGCCTAAGTAAGTCGCCAGTTAAAATATTCATTTGGCTTGCTAATAATACTTACTCTTGGGAGCATAATTAATATAAGGTGAGGCGATGAGTGGAGAGAAATATGACAAGCAAGACGGCGCGAAATGGAGAACAATAAATTCGTTCAAATATTCTCACTTATTCTGTGTGATGGCTAGTTCGACGATCATGACCCGAATTGCGATAATATGGACAGCAGAAGACCCCACTGTTAAACGGGTCGTCGCCGTTGTCAGAAATGGAAGCGGAAAGTGCGAAGGTCGAAAGTAAAATGAGGATGAAGAAAGGAGGTGCGCGATGCCTAGCGAGGTATGCGCGTGTGTTGCCGTCCAAACAGATCGGCGGCCTGTCCTGTGCTAATAGCAGCAAGGAGTAATGCTGGCTTGACTCGGCCAGTGCGGGGGTTACGACAGGTATATTGTAGACAAGAGAACTGTAGCTAGCGCCCATACATTGATCTATACTATGGTGTTTGGTGTTGTTTGTATTTATGGTCTCCTGAAGCATGTACCTTAACAAATCGGTGTGATACATTTCCAGCTATAAAGAGCAGTTTTCGAGCGGCATAGATTCCTCGGAATGTCTAGA
>KN837180.1:127784-149991 GCA_000827215.1 Sphaerobolus stellatus SS14
TGTATTTAACTGTATATATTTACATGAATAAAACCATTTGATTTATATATTTAATAACATTTTCTGAATAATCGAAAAATCAGAAGGAATAAATATTATCTGCTATTGAGTCTACCGGCCGTTAGTGTTCCTATGATAGTCGTCCATAGCTTCCACTGCAGCTATCATACTGAAAATAGAGCCATTTGCCATGGACGCTATGGACAGTATCATAGTGTACATAAAGTATGGACGCTATGGACGCTATGGACGCTATAATTGCCTTTATAGCGTTTGCCAACTTTACTGATGTGTCGCCTTATCCGTTCTAGCCGTCGTAACTGATCCAAGATGAGAATGAAAATGAAAATATTTAAACGTTATATTGTTCATTTTGTAAAACGATTCATGTATGTACTCTCCGCTACTACCGGAGACTCCATAACACGCTCATTACTTTGTTCTAGGAGTATCGCGACCGTTGGTCTGGATTTGAGTGATTCATGGTCCTGTCGATGCCCGAAGGAGCTCGGGCCACTGAAAATCACTAAAATTGACAGAATCTCAAAATCGTAAGTGATGGTCCTTTCTTCTGTTTGTTTCCACGATACTATGGATTCTATGGATATTATTGGGTTGTTCCGCTCTGCCTTGGATTCTGGGAAGGCGAATTCCAGAATTGAGGATGAGAGAAACGTGCGTGACATCGCGTACCTGGTACATTTACTGACACGGTACATATCATATGTTCTTCTATCTCATAGTCTTCACACCCTGCCATATCGAAAAGTTTGATTGATATCCTTCACTGAACAATTGAACAGGGATGTATGTGTCAAAGCTCGTGCATTCGTTAGACTACCAAGAACGAATTGGTGGAGTTGCAGAATATATCAGGATAGCGGTGGGTAGGTGAGACTCGGTGCTTAGCACCATCCAAATGTATTTTATTCTTGATAATTCTCCAAATCAATACAAAATATGAGCAGCAACAAAGGAATAAACAGACGGCGTACAAGGTAATGGAGAAATGAGGAGTGGACAGAGACGAGATACATGAGACTTTAAACGTGATAACTTGAAAAAGTGAAAGGATAAACAAAACAATTGAAGGTAGCGGTGGGTGGGAAAGCAAAAATAGCGTATCGCGGGAGACTAGCGAGTCCCAGGTTAGTACACGGATTCCTCGATGGCGGCAGGGAACATACCTAGAAAGGTTTAATTGGGGAATGGGGTAAGAGTGGTACCCCTCTCCTTCTTTATACTAAGGCAGCGGGTGATCCCACAAGGCTGCGCATTTCAGGGGCTGCAAATTGCACGCCCCCTTACACAACCTTGAACAGATTGCTTGAAGAGTATAGGAAGAAGGGAAGTCACGGCGCGGGTCAAGGCAACGATGTAACGGGCATCTCATCCAATTCACTTCGTGTAAACAAGAGATTTTAAACTTGAACAAATTGGTGGAGTTGCAGAATATATCAGGATAGCGGTGGATAGGTGAGACTCAGTGCTTAGCATCATCCAGATGTATTTTATTCTTGATAATTCTCCTATTCCCTAGAAGGAGTAGGAAGGGAGGAGTGGGTGGTGGTAAGAGAGGGGATTTGGAACACCGAGTGACCGTGCATGAGAGCTTGTAATAGTACAGGATGCTTCTGAATATGGATTCTCCATGTATCTGAGCTCCATCTGCTCATAGCTTGAATTGCACTATCACTAATACCAGCCAGGGCAAGAGCAGTAGCCCCACCTGATCGTAAGGAATGATCAGCTACTTCATCTCCGAGAAAGCGCTGTAGCCAAGATACAAACCATGAATAGGTGGGTGGAAGCCCTTGCGGTGTCAACCATAGTGCTGAGAGTAGGGAGAATGAAGCATCATGTCAAGTGAGGTAGGCTCGGAGGTGGGAGAGGGGGTTGATAGGTGAGTTAGGAAGGGACTTGATCATAACCGTATTACCCACATAAAAACAATCTGCCTTATGGAACGGCAAGGAAAACGAGAAGCAAGTCACTTCTAGTGATAAGGTGTGACACAAGGTCAATTTCTTGAAGGAGCGTTTGTGGATATTGTCAGGAAATGTCAGCTCACCAAGGCATAGTAGACTGAAGATGGTGAGTAACATGGCAACAAACAGAAGGTCTTCATAGGGGGGGTCAGGGGGCAGGAGGTGAATAATAACGAGAAGATCTTCATGAGTGAGGGCCCATTTTTAGTTGGTAGGCTGAAGACCTCAGAGTTTCTTCATGCCTGCAAGAGAACATACAATGACAAGGGAGGCACGTGTGGCATGGACGTCAGTAGGGCTGAGCACGGGTATCACATACCTGCGGGTACCTGTGGGTACCACCCGTGAGAAACAGGTGAATACCCGGCGCCTAAAGTCACGGGTACCCGCACGCGGGTGTTCCCACGGGTGGAGGTGTCTCCAATGAGTTATGAAAACTCATACAGGTATTTATAAAGTCACAGAGATCATGTCTAAACACAGTGTATACGAGCAGACAGTGCAGAGGGGTAGGTAGGGCGGCAGCCCTTGCAATGGCAGAGGCGACTCTCAATGCTTCATAGAAATGGATGTTTGAGATGAGGGGATTGGAGGGGATACCGGATGCGAAGCTGAGGGCTTTCGCAGGGACATAGAAACCTAGTCCGACCATTGATGCGTCACACAGGATAATCAGGTTCGCTTGTACAAACTCCCACTCTTTGTTCACAAAGAAATAGGAACCATGTGCATTGTGCACGTGATTGGCAAACCAAGCAAGGTCGCAGATGACGGCTCTGTTGAGAGATATGCTGGCATTGCACAGGGTCTTACCGGCAATCTTGGAGTAGGAAGATTGCAGTGCAGGGCATAACAATGGGAAGACATTCAGGGCCCAGTTTGCCCATCCTAGTAATCATTACCATTGGTAAAGTGGGCAACACCTACTGGTGGAGGAGTCAATGAATTGCAGGATTGCTGACATGAGCTCCTCTCTTGTGGTGTGTGAAATGGTCATAGACATGCAGGATGGGTCTATGCGAAAACCAATAATAATGAGTGAAGGCCCGAACTCCTGTTTTTTGACATTGTGGAGTAGGCCTAGCTCATCCCATAAGCGGAGAAAAGCAACCTGCTTCTTAGGGTAATGTGTGTCATAGGGCACATAGTACTCCAGGTCAGGTCCATTTCATAACCGAAAGCATCGTCCATGTAGTGGAGGAGGTCATCGATGTTTTGGATAAAAATTGCAATCCAAACAACGAGACCCATAAAGGTGCACCAGATATTGGGAGTGCCACAGTTCCCAAATACCAGACATTGGTCTACATGTTGCTGGCCATCTATAGTGAAAATTTGATGGATTTGCCATAGTGCATGCATAGAAATACATTGGAAAGCTTCCGAGCAGTCACTTTTAAATAAATATGCTGGTGCCTGACCGTGCTTTTTGTGAACCTTTCATAAGAGCTTTCCTAGATCATGCATATTGTCATATTGTACTGCCACAGCCTCTTTAGGAATGAATGAGTTGAGGGAGTGTGGGCCAGCACTCTGGTCTGTGATAAGCCACATCCCTGAGGAGTGGGGTTTTGGTATGGCCCTGATGGGGCTACTAAACATGCCTAGGAGTAGGTCAGGGCCAAAGGAGGGGAAAAAAACAGTCAGCCTTGATTTCTTTGTCATGTTGAGGGGCCTCCTCTGATTGAGGCCAATCGGAGAAATCAAATGTGTCAGGGGAATCCAGGGGAATCATCGCATGGGGCCAAAAACCTTCCCTTAGGCCCTGACAGACAGATTGAATGTATGGCTGGTTAGGTGATGCTGCAAAAGTTCTTCAAAGCAAGTTATGTTGATAGGAGTGACGATTTTAAATAAATAAGGATTCTGCCTAATGGTGCTGAGGGCCAATTTGTTATTGAGTTCAGAAATGGGAGGCGAAGGGAGCGGAGCTGCATAGATGGTAGAGGTTGCTGATGAGGTACCAGGTTCCTCATCAGCGCACCAAGGAAATCCTCTAGCATAGCAGGGTTTCTTCCAACGAGGGTCAATCCTGTCACCTGTCACTGGGGCAGTCCTTCACTTGATGCTTGTTCTTGCAGTGCAGGCAAATGTGGCAGAGCCTGCATGGGCCGGAGCAGTCATCCCTATTGAGCCATTGACAAATAGGGATGGGTTGAGTGTCCCCTCAGCATCATTTGATGAGAGAGGTGTGAGTGCTGGATCCAAGTCTGATGGGGTTAAGATATTGTGTGCCGAAGGTGTTGAAACTTGGTACGGTAGAGAGGGTACAATTATTGACCCTGGTGGCCTCCTTCCGGATGGCTTTGTCAAGCTGGGACAAATCATCAATGCTCATCTGGCTTGGTAGCCATGAACTGGCCAATGATGAAGTTTTCATAGGTTGTGAATTCTTCACTTTGGTTAGGATAAAGGAACAGGACAGTGGTTTTTGCTGAGTGGAACACAACTGTCCACTCAGAATGCATTTGCACCTCCTTGCTTGATTTTCCAGTACTTCCACTCTCTCGGATCCGGAAATCAATTTCTCCAATAGTTTGTGTGAACTCTGAGTTGGATTCCAGGGAGTATCATCCTGAATAGACCTTATTGAGGTTAATGAAGTTTCTGAAAATGATGTCATGCCATAGTCTGTCTGGGAATGAAGGGCAGTCTGCTTGACCAAGGAGGTTGCACTTAACCTCCTTGTAATTTGTGAGGTAGAAAGGTTTGCGTTCCAACATTTCCTTGATGGTAGGGTCAAGGATGGCTTCAGGCCTTCCGAACTATGGGAGCTTGGACCTGTCAAACAGTTTCCTGGCCCCGTTTGAGTCAAGAACACCGAAGTCTTCGCTGGTGGGGATATCCTGTGGATCAGAAACCTGTTCATGATGGTGACAGCAGTCTTTGTCCCCATCCTTCGTGGTTGACTGGAGTCCATCCACGATCTACTTCCCCTTTTCTCCTGCAAAGGTGTTCTCCCGGTCCATCTCAATGCACATCTCAACATATTGCTCAAGGGTTCACTCTCCCTCCTCTGAGCTGGGTAGCACCCTAAGGAGTCCTGCGGCCTCGCTGGTCCTGATTTCTCCCGTCCTCCTGCGTTCGACAATGGCGAGACACTTTTGTATGAGGATGTCGGTGGCATCGTTGGCTGATCTGTGGGTCTGAGATGATTGGATGGTGGACTAGCTCTGGGAGCCTTGGCTGGATTGGTGTACTTGGTCATTGGATGTGGCGGTGGGCATGGGCTTGCGCAAAATAGATGAGTCAGAAGATGCTCGATAGAAATAAACCTAAAGCAAAACTAGTGTATTGCAGGAGACTAGCAAGTCTCAGGTTAGCACGCAGATTCCTCGATGGCAGCGGGGAACATACCTAGAGAGGTTTAATTGGTGAATGGGGTAACAGCGGTACCCCTCTCCTTCTTCTTTATACTAAGGCAGCGGGTGATCCCACAAGGCTACGCATTTCAGGGGCTGCAAATTGCACGCCCCCTTACACAACCTTGAACCGACTGCTTGAAGAGTATAGGTAGAAGGGAAGTCACGGCGCAGGTCAAGGTGATGATGTAACAGGCATCTCATCCAATTCGCTCTGTGTAAAAAAACTGCAAGATATGGCTTTTTTCATTGTGATATGTTCTTACGATGCTAATAATTAATAAAACTCGCAATTATTCGTCCATTCAAAATTATATACTTATTTCTGGATTCCTTCGTGTCTTGATCCGCTGTTACGTTCGAATTATGAAAGGATGTAAATTGCATTCTCTAAATATAGAATACAAGTAGAGAATACATAATTACCGAAGCATAGTAATAAATAAGTAATATGAATAATTCGATGACATCTAAAGGTCGTCGGTGGTCAATATTAACCTATTAGTCCCTGCCGTAAGGGTAGACCTGGGTGCAGTTGTGTGCAGTAATTACGGAGCTGAAGAAGAAGTCGACATCAGGAAACTCAGGCAAAATCTGTGGTTGCTATAGTTGCTAGCATAGCGTACATGGGGCCGCATAGCGCTCCTAGCTTCCTAGCTCCATAGTTTTTCAACATTTCCATAGCAGCCCTTCAATTAAGGTGGGTTCACGCCTTCCACAACTTTGTAAACTCGAAACTAAGTTGATATTCTGGCCCTCCTAGCGTGCCTTTATCGGGCTACCACTTGGTACAGCTGATTATGAGGCGAGATTTCGAGAACAACATTTGCTATGGTTCAGTATGGAGCACCAACATAAGCGAGTGCGCATGTTTTCCTGATGTAGGTTCTTGTTAAAGTTCGTCCTGAGGAGACTGGTGGGGTGAGGATACTGGGCTGGAACGACGCGCAACGCGATATCTCCGTAAATTCCGCAGAAATTGCTGAGAGCGGGAGTGTTGAGCAGCTCTTGGTAGTTGTTCTTGCTATGGTTAACACCGGGCACGAAGGGTGCTTGTTGAAGATTTGCCTGACAAGGGGCTCGATGATGGTGAAGTTCACAGGGGTCGGTTGACGATGAAAGTCATCGGGCATGCGTTGCAAATCGAAGAAACGACGAGCACCGTCGGTAGTGAGGCGGCGGTTGTTAAGACGACCGTCGACGGAGAAGATGATGGGGAAGACTACCTCGGAATAGGCGGAAAGAATACGGGGCGAAGTGAAGACGAGTTCGGGGCTGTTCTTGATGGAGTCAACCAGACGGTTGTGGCGGAGGTCTGCAACGGCGTTGATGTCATAGGTGGCGTTGTAACCAAATTTCTTGGAGGTGGCAATAAACTGAAAGTGCAATGATAAATATAATGTGGAGAATGCCTTTGGTCTGAACGTACCCCTTGGATGAAATTCTCGTTGAAAACAGTTTGGTCACTGAGGTGTGCGTCCAGACGAGTCATGCTGGTATCACCTATATGCGATAATGTCAGATGCGAGTCGTACAAAATAAATAAATAAATATACTCTCGAAAGTGCCATGCTGACTGAGACCATCGACCAGAGCAGGCTTTGGTGTCCTGACCGGTCAAGGAGCTCTTCAATCCGAGACTCATCAAACTGGTGATCGAGTTGCCATTCATCAAGAATGCCTGGTAGGTGAAGAATTTGGCGAAGTCACTGGTCAAGTTTAAGCCTATAAGTATATAAAAATTAGACGATTTGTCACATAAGGAGAAGCTAATTCATACCTTCCATAGTAGTCGTGATGAGTTAGTTTCTTACTCTGTGAGAGGCGAGAGTATTCAAAGCTGGGCAGGGACCACGGATGTCATTAGGTTCAGCGGGGATGAAAGGGCGAGCAGTATCGTTGACCAACTTGATACCGTCTTGGCCCTTCGCCAACGGTAAAGATGGGTTAGGATGTGAACGGCACCGTTGTTAGCGAAGAACGCGTGGATCTCCTTCTCGCCGAGGACAGCGAGAGATTCGTAGACAGGGAAGGCCACTGCCAAACGGACGAGTGCGAGGAGGATTGAAGCTCAGATTTTGGCCATTGCTGGTATTAACAGAGAGGTAGAATAGAATTAAGAAGACAGTAGGATATGAGTCACTGAAGACGATGAGAATGAAGGAAATTTTACTCTACCTTTTATACTGTCTGGACCAATGCAGACATGACGAATTGCAGCCACAATGTAAAGAGTTATGAACCGCCAGGTAATCCTTTCCAAACGGTTGGGTAGACGTAGAATGATTAAGCTAAGGAATACCGTTGATGGTAGTCTGGATTTGGTTCTATCGGGTATGCGAACCTGCGCGTCCCGTTTTGCTGATACGGACTTGGTGATTAGCCTCAACTTGTACGGAGTCTAGTTTGCGGTCCTTATTAATTTTGATATCTCGGTGAGGAATTTCCTCGGCTTTAGGCGCCACCGCCAGTCTGGAACACAGAGGTCACAAACAGGCACGGAAGGCGCAAATGAAATGTTCCTGTAAAGGGAAGATCGACATGCCTATGACCTGGTAAGTAAGCGTCACTGCCTAATACGGGTATCATAAATGCCGTGCATTGATTCGGATGCTTATTCCTTATATCATGTCCATTTTCATCTTAGCTGATTTAACGTAGAGGTTCAATTTAGGTTCAATCAACAATATGACGCTCTAGACCATTCAAGCCTCAGCAGTCGCCACAGACTACTGATGGGGATGATTAAAGTACCGGAAGGATCACGAGTCCATGGTTAAATACGGTCCAGATATCAGAATGGCGTGTTTAATATTTGTTTTATAGACGGACTTGGACCTCACTCAAGTTGACCTATGTCCAAAAGTGCTGAATGTGTATTGATTCGACTGAAGTTGATGCAGGTGACTCAACATTTCTCTTGGCATCGTTGGCTATCGTTGGCCGCGCCTGCCGGCTTCCGGTCAGTAAGTAAAAGCCTGGACCTGCTAAGGTCTGAGTCTCCGAGAGTTGACAGAGGATCTTTTTCGTGAGTCATAAGGAACTCTAAGCATAGTTCATGATCCGGCTTTAGAAATTCGATCAAACGACTTGCTATGTGGATTGACTGGTAGTGGTAGAAGACAAGAGTCCACGCACGGTTGTTCGCGGAAACAGAAGTCGTTGTGGGCGATGATGGGTAACTGTCACTGTCACTGTCACTGTCATGCCGCTGTATCCTTAGTAACCGTGTTCTGCTTTCTTTCAGGCCAGCAACGCCAGTCGAAGCTGAAACTGAGGATTTACACATCGATACATGAGGCCTTCGAGACTTGATGCAATCATTTGGGCATGATGTATGTTGTATGGTAATGATATGAGTGTTATCATTTCGGGCGACCATTAGTACGCCTCGTTATCCCATTCTAATCTTCTTCTGATTGGTTATGATCTAGATAGCCAATGTATTGTAATGATTCATATCGTGAAATAGTAGACCACAAGTCATTTCCGAATGTCTCAGATCAGCATGGGCTGTGAACATGGCCCGAGGTCTCTACTCGCAATTACACGCTGTTGCCTTCGAATTCGCCACTAGGTTAAGTTCTGTCAGTTTCCGGGTCTCAAGCCAATCTCACGCTCTCTCGGAAGATGTATCACCGTCAGACCCATGGATAACTGTCATGGATGCGGCAAATGCTATTACAGATCTTCAACCTTGACTACTCATCAAGGATCCTGCGGGATGATGTCATCACGCCGACGGCACGCGGACCAAAGGCGGCAGAGGTTGGATAAACGCCGAGAGAGGTCCGCTTCGTCTAAACGGAATGACTGAGACTATCACTGTGAGAGCAGCAATATTAATGAAAGACGATCCGTGAGAATTATTTCGCAATTTTATCTTTTATTATTATAACTAATTTTTTAAACAGAGCAATTGCCGTTCTTCCCGCGGCGGCAACGTTCCAGGAGTCATGAACGTCACCGTGACCGCCCTGAGTTTCTTCAAGGTTCTTCTCATGCCGAATTGCCAGATTTAGTCAAGTAATCTATGCAGCGCATACTATGTGATTCTCACAAATGACGAGTATTTCTCGAACAATTCTCAAATAACACTTGTTCTATTTGGACCCCTGAAAAAGGAAGTTGCAGCAATTAATCACGTACGATAATACCCCTATCATCCGCTCAAAAAAAAAAAACGAACCACGTAAAGAAACGTACGATCCAGATGATTGGATAAATGAGGTGAAATTTATCAGCACATGCACATGAGTTGCTCTAATTTCAAACTCAGCTATTTGGAAATCGTTCGATTTCGGCCCATCGTGGTAAAAGGGCAGGCCTGTCTGAGCTCACTTGCTCGATTACAAGCATGTCTAACTATTCTTCCTTTCCCTTCGTGGAGTCGCTGACGAGAGAGCTCTGGCCTCTAGACCTCTCGAATCTGGTTATTTTGTTTGCTATCAACTTGCCAATTATTGCAATCGCCTTTACTACCCTTGCGCAACTCGTATGTCCGCTCCATGTCTGCTATGGTCCAACGAAGCTAATATTTTCCTAGATAATTCCTCAAAATCCTAATGAGCCTCCTGTTGTGTTCCACTGGCTTCCCTATCTCGGTTCTGCTATCGAATACGGTAAAGATCCTGTCAACTTCCTCAAGAAGTGCCGTGAAAAGGTATGTGATTTTCCTGTCTTGCAGGATCCGCAGCTGATGTATCTGCCTCAGCACGGAAATGTATTCACGTTTATCCTTATTGGACGTCGCGTCACTGTTGCGTTGGGTCCCAAGGGCAGCAACTTCATTCTGGGAGGCAAACTATCTGATGTTTCCGCGGAGGAGGTGTATACTGTGAGGATTACCTATGCTACATTACATTTGAATCTCTGACGCCTGTATGCTACTCTAGCCTTTGACAACTCCTGTTTTTGGCCAGGGTGTGGTACGTAAAGCTATACTTGCACACGGGGAACAGGTCTCATGTATCGATTTATTAGGTCTATGACTGCCCCAATCATATGCTCATGGAACAAAAGAAGTTCGTCAAAGTCGGTCTGTCTTTGGATAACTTACGTGCCTACACCGAGATGATCGAGAATGAAGTCTTGAGATTCCTTGAGACCGACCCATGCTTCTACTACTACCAAACCGGTGACGTCGATAAATGGGAAACCTTCCACGCATACCGCAAGATGGTGGAGCTTATCATCCTTACCGCATCTCGTACACTGCAATGAAAGGAAGTTCGCGAAGCCGTGGATGGAGCTGCCTTTGCCCAACGCTATCGCGACCTTGATGGCGGCTTTACTCCCTTGAACATGATATTCCCTAACCTGCCGTTCCCTAGCTACCGCAAGCGTGACATTGCTCAAAAGGCAATGAGCGATTTTTACGTTGGCATTATCGAGAAACGTCGCGAAGAAGGTCGGCTACACGTACGTGATCTATTACAATTTAGCACCGCTCCTGTGACGACTTATCTGATATTAACTTAATTTCTACAGGAGGACACTGATATGATTGCATCTCTGTGCACTCAATCATACAAGGACGGGCGCCAGGTTACCGATCGTGAAGTCGCGCATATGATGACTGCACTTCTCATGGCTGGCCAACATACCAGTTCTACGAGCGGCGTATGGGCGTTGATGAATATCGCAGCTAATCCTCAGATTGCGTGAGTGTTATGTTACCCAGTTATATTTAGACACTATTATTAACGAGGCGTCATAGCGAGGCACTGTACCAGGAACAATTGGAGAACTTCGTTACTGAAGATGGAACATGGCGTACTATGACTTTTGAACAGGTGAAGAAAATTCCTCTCATGGATGCAGCTATCCGTGAAACTCTTCGTCGTCACCATCCCATCCACAGTATCATGGTAAGCATATGAGCGCTGTCTTTCCCCAATCTCTCAACTAATCACCCTTTCAGCGCAAAGTCATCAGCGACATGCCTGTCCCTCCGACGCTCGCAGCACTCAAAGATGAATCTAGGACGTATGTCGTTCCTAAGGGAGACATGCTTCTTGCCTCTCCTGCCGTTGCTCAAATGGATGCCTCCATCTGGAAGAACCCAGAGGTATGGGATCCTTATCGCTGGCTCGATCCTTCCGGTGCGGCTGCAGACGCTTTGGTGCAATACGACCAAGGTGGTGAAAAGGTAGATTATGGGTTCGGTCAAATCTCCAAGGGAACAGAGAGTGTTTATCAACCGTTTGGTGCTGGTAGACATAGATGCATCGGTGAACAGGTGGGTTGTTTGATTATATACCTTCGTTATAGTTGTATATCTGACAGCTTTATTTGTGTTGCGTCGCAGTTTGCTTATCTTCAGCTGAGTACGATCCTTGCCACCCTTGTTCGTCATCTCGAATTGCGAATGGACGAGGTCCCAAAACACAATTATCAGGTGATTATTCTTTGTTGGCTTTGGCGGTATTCTTCCCAGTTCTCACGTTTGCCTTCCTAGACTATGGTTACCCAACCACAGGGCAACTGTCCTGTCAGATATCGCAAGCGTTTGCCTCCAAAGCGAGCTGCATAGATTATTGTTTTCGTATATTTATAATACAGAGATTTTCCTTGTTTCTTTCTTCCCCATTAAACCACTACCAATCATTCCAACGCCATTTTTCCGCATTGTCTGTTGTTTTCTAAAGACAACTGAAACTTCAGGGGAAGTCTGTCTAACCTGGAGACACATATGCAATAAGTTAAACAACGAATATACAAAGTTCCCTCTCGACGAGGATATTGACACAGAGTTCCCGACTTGAAGTGCGTATCTTCATCTTCACCATTATTGTTCGAACATCAACCTTTGCTTTATTATTCCAGATTGTTTTTCGCGATGTGCTTTGACTAATGGGATCGAGCATTCTCTCATTGTTCATGAACGCGATCAACCAATCGCCTTTCCAACCTCTTCCACAGCCCTGCAAGCTTGATAGTCGAATGTACCTCAGGTCTTACGCGCCTACCATTGATGCCTCGATCGAAGCCTCATGTTCTGTAGCGCATTTCGCCCACAATATCAAGCACGATGCTATCATTGTCCTTTCACAATCCCCAATAAGATATAAAAGAATGCAAGTACGTGTTTTGAAAACTGTCTCCATACTTCCATGCGCCTATCCCTCCTACTTCGCCTTTCGGTCGTGTTCTGCACACTTTATCATCAACAGTACATCATCGAAACAAAGTATCTCACGATGAGCTTCCGTGCCTCACCGAAGGTCGCCACCACCAACAGTAGCACCACATCCCTTACGCCACCGAAGCAGAAAATATCCTTTCATGCTTCTAATATATTGAAGCTGAACTCTCCAACGAGACGATTAATTCTGCCCACTTCAACTAATGCACATGAAGAACACACGTTGGAAGGAGTCCTGGTATGTGATGTCTTGCATCTTGGGTCTTGATAGGCTTGCTAATAGCGCACTGGCAGATTTCTCCTTTTCGGAAAGACTTCTCTCATTTCGTGGAGATTTCGAAAAACAGTAGTCTGGTTAAGGCCCAAAGCTCGACCTCCTGCAACAGTGGCTATGATAAATCCAAAACCGACTTCTTCCTCATTCATCGCTCGACCGATGACGAAGCAAATCCTCGATGTTTAGGCAACGGGAATGGAGATGACATCCATGAGAAAGGCGGCAGTCGGTGTCATGCTTCTTATAACGCTTACTGGTACTGGCCATATTCTCATCCGTGGGTCGAAGACGAAGTGCTAAGGAACTCTGGCGAGACAAGTTCCGCCACAAGCCACTGTACCGGTTCAGAAGACGTCACCACTAGCGACCAGTTCAGTGACGTAAGTCCCTTCACGACCTTTTTCTCGTTCCATTTCTGACATCTAAATCAATCTCTACTTTAGTGCAGCCTCGATGATGGTGAGTTTGTTTCTATTTTGGTTAACCACAATTCTGATATTCATTGTTGAAATAGACGATCTTGATTTGCTTATCGAGATGGAGGATCAGTGGCGAAAAGAGGCAGAATTGATGTCGGAATTGATGCCTTCGCCTCCAAGACAGATTCCTGGTTTCCAGGATGCGGCTTATACTCCTAGCAACGATATCGTCTCCAATGAGATTGGCATTAATGAGCTGCTGGATTGGAATATTATGGTTGCAGGGAATACTTTGACGTTGGGTAATCTATGCGATAACCCTCTCAAACAGTATAGGGCAGGGTGTGCGGTAAATCCAACCGTAGCCCCCAATATGTATGATAATCTTAGTATTTATTATTTTGTAGTCCTCGATTTGTATTACTATCTTCGTTTTTACTCTCCAAACTGATATATGTCGTTAATCAAAATGACATGCTCAATACCCTCTCCGTTTTACTGCTTAGCTTCGCGCGTACGCGCGGGAGTCAGAACATGGAATGTATGAATAAATTTACAACAATGGAACAGCACTGTACATAACCGGTGGTGTGGTATCAATGCAATTAATATTCAAGAATTTTTAAGTGCAACGCAAATGATCCTCCTACGAACTGGATCCCGGCTTTCTCTGATTTATTCGAATGGCGATATCGGAGATAGAGATTGTGTCAATGTTTTCAAATGGAATTTCCCCTGCTAGTGAGCCCTCCCTTTTACCAAACATTTCTTTCGCCATCTTTCGGGCTGACTTTTCCATGGGTTTCTTCAATTTCAGGAGTTCGTTTAAGGTTTTCCTTGCTGTCTGGGTGTGAAGGACAGGAAGAAGCGTTGATGGGTCCCTGGCATTGTCGATGGCCGTTAAAAGAAGCGACATTAAGGAAACTAGTGTTATTTCCTGGCGTGCAGAATGTAGAAGTATCATTCTGTGGATATATGAGATAATGTCTAACCCTCAAATATAATCGACATACCGGAGTCCCATCAAGATACTGGAGCAAATATGAATGAGGTTTGCATCGCTACACGACTGTAGTAAATTTACGCTTCGATGTATCCTTGGTACTACTACAAAAACGCGTGATTTGCGTTTCACGGTACGCCGAAAAGTGTTGCCCGTCTGAACATCCATTGAAAATGAGATGTGCGAGGGATTGAAGTCGCATATCTGAGGAGGAGCGAGCAAATGGAGCGTCCAGACGAGATCATGAAGTAGTTCCGTTCTTGGATCGCTTCGTGGCTGTCGAATGGTAGATTTTCCCTTCTGTAGCGGTCTTAGCAGGGCTATTAGCAACTGGGTAAGAAATGACCTCGACACTGTCTCGGATTGTTTCATCCATGGGGTTGTGAAGAACTGATGCGAGATCCTCGTGAGTTCGTCCTTTTCAAGCAGCTGTTGGTCTTCTGCCCTCACATACGCATAGCAGCACAGTGCTAAGATCGCAAATTTCTGAATTCTGGCGGTGAATCGTCCCCGTAAACGTGCCACCTGAAACCAGGCGACACTCTGGCTAGCCACATCCAATGCTTGATTTCGAACATGGTTCGTATACGTAGACCTAATTAACATCATAAATCCGACTACACTGAATAATGAATCGAATTGAATATCATACCTGGTCAATGCTAGGATATCACCCAGGAAAGTATGGAATTTTGCTTCGGGGAAGAAGAGGGATTGCGCAATAATGTGTTCCGCCAGGTCTTCGCAATGGCTTGACATCCTTCGGCATCGCCACGGTAAAGTCGCTTTTGAGAGCCCCTTCAGCCATGATGCACCTATCTTCTCTGAAATCTTTCCGGTGGAATGTTGAGAGGATAAGGTTGTATTTGAAGATATGTCACTCCTTGTTTCAAACACCAAGGAGGGAGTGGATGCGCTACGGGACGAAATAGTTATTGGACTATCCGGAGCTTGAAGGTGTGAAGGTCCCGCGGCAGATGTGCTGATACCTATGATGTTCCCAGGCACATCATCCGCAGTGACCTCTCCTACGCACTTTTGAATCGTTAGTGACGATAGAGATATCGATGAGGAACAACATACGAGAAGGCTTGCCCAGACAATCATTGAGGGTTCATCTAAAGGGAAATGTTCTTGTGTTGCATCCACGAAACAGGGACCCGAGTGCTCCATGCACGACCATTTTTCGTTCAAAAGCTGAAGGAATGGGCCCAGGAGTTTGTCTTCAAACTGGGAAACAAATGTCAGCTATACATTTCAGGAAATCATTGCCAATGGGGACATACTGTAGCTTGAGGGGTAAGGATCGCCATGAAAGCTTGAGGTCTTCGTCTAGCCGAGTCTTGCTTTAAAAAGGTATCTTCAGCAACTGATGCGAATTGTGAGCCGACGTCTCCCACCACGTGACAGCGAAGATCATGAAGAATGATCGGTTTTGATCAATGATAGAAGCATTCCCCTAAAGAACAGATAGTTTCGTGAGTTGACCAATAACAAGAAGTCGCAGCTAAACGCTTGCAGTTTTGGCAATGTAGACGCAGAACGTTAACAAATAAAATTGATGCAGGCTGGACAGAGAATAGAGCTGTTAAAACTGTCAGCGTTACGTCAAACCTAGTTTTAATAATTTCTTCCTCGTGCTCTTGGCAGAAATCGGCTTTGGCGAGGATATTGAACAATCGAGATGGATTGCTGCTGTGAGTATAAATATCAAATGAGAATCGAGAGACGGAGAGAGTAGTTTCACTGTGTGAGAGGTTGTCGAAAGATAAACTATTTTCGCCACGTGTATGTGTGGCGGAAAAAAGGAAGCTAGAGAATGACAGTACTGTTTAGATGTGGGAAATTTGATTGACGCCGAAAATATGAGGGAATAAACTCCCTAATGAAGGGTGGGAAGCCGTGTAATAATATGTGGAGCAAGGACTAAAGACACGCATACGTAGTTCAGGAACATCGTAGGGAAGGGAAAATGATACATGGTGAGAGGCGATCAATAGCTGGTGTACCAGCTTCAAGTGTGAGATAGCATCCAAGAACTGCCCGCAACATCCGTTATATAAAGGTGGCGTAAATTTTCCAAATATGGTCTTGCATACCTTATTCTAATTCACCATCCTTGAATGAACGGATTGACAAGTTGAGTCATTGGCTGATTCGTCTGACAGTCCTCGTCATTCCAGGATTATTGGTGATATACCGTCACTGTGGACCGTCTGAGCATTACCTGTCTTCGTTTCCAGCTGTTGTTCTAAAGCGTCATCCATGATTTATATATTTTCAGCACCTTTCTTCTCTCGTTTTACACGTTCAGCCTGGGGCGGAGCCTCGCTCGCTGCACGCCCAGCCTGAACCCGAGTATCGTATGTTGCAAATTGAGTCAGGAAGCGCTCTATAAGATAAAGTGCGTTTATGTAAATGGGCACTCTACTCACGGGAACAGTATCCTTATTGGCACGTATTTATTAAAAAAAGGGCGAAGCATGGATAAGTTATTTTGGTAGTTGTAATATTTTCTCGATTTTCTCCGGAGTACGATTGTCCGTTCCTAAAAACCTTTGCCAGAGATCTCAGCTCTAGCATCAGCTTGCTCGAGTCGCGTCAAGTGCACCAGGATAGCACAAGATGCTTGCCCGTTCATCTCTCAAGCTACGGTCGATAGGAACCGTGGTGTAGAGTCTAGACATCATCAGATTGCCAGATTCGACCAACTGGATCTTTCGTAGTTTCGAGGAACCCATGCTGAGAATCTGTGAGATTGCGAATGAAGGAAAAATACTCGCTGAAAGTCCTTGAGACGACAAACAGCGTTTGGAAATGTCAGCTTGAAGTTTGAAAAGTACACGGAAACCATGTTGGTTAAGGAGGAATGAGGTATTTTGGTGAACGTAACTTGGAATGGTGCTTGCATTGAAGCCTCATTGCAATGCAAATTGCAATGGTACGTTGCGTCATACTGGTATGCATTGTTTGGCATTATTTGCCCTGAGTTTGGGAGCTGAGTCAGTGTGGGCTGCAGTGGGCTTGTTGACAGACTTCTTCCCAGTCCCCCTCCTCCTCCCAGTGTACAGTCGATTGGTACCACTCAGGGTCAGATCTGATCCCGTCAATCTCGCTACGGGAGTCACCGAATTACTGAGAGCTAAGACCCCAGCAACCGTGAGATGTGAGCATAAAGTTCAGAAGGAACGAGGGTATATTAGTTGGAGATCCTATCGAATCATGGCTAGGAGTAGTGAAGGAATATACTAAAACTATAGTACTACTTATGCTATCTACAATCTGGTGAGATATCCTTAATACAAAAATGCTCAAGTGCGCGATACCTATGGCAGCTAGGGCAGTATACCAAAACATCGTTATCTTCCTCTACGGTACGAGAGCTGTTAGAGCAGGCTTGGCTTGGTCCTTCAAAGCTGCCTGAGAAGCGGCTGGGTCCAACAACAGATGGAGAGGATGGAGTCTGGGTACGTGTCTACTTCTAGCATAACGGTTGAGGAGGGATGAGGCAGACGGTGGACTTTTGTCAAACACCTGCTTGAAGGTTGTAGGAGTACCTAATATAGAAGTCAAATATGGATGATAAATCAAATTAAGTAGAAAATAAAGTACCTAAACGTTTGAGATTGGCAACTGCACGGCCAATACTGGAGCGAGTGCGGTGGAATTGTTGAGAGCGATAAAGCCCAAGTGAGGAAGCTAGTCCTCTCGGATGGAAGCTTTGAATTTTGCGGGGAACAAGATCGCGAGGCAATGTTTCGGGAAGAGACGGAATGGGCATGGTTTCTATTGGCAACAGTTAGCGGAGGAGTAGGAATAGACCAAATGTGAATACCTGAATCTTTATGGAATCCTGGGTATACTGCCTCTTTTTGAGCGGTCTCATACTTCTTATTAAAAGATACTAAAATGATGTTTACAGAATATGAGATTGCGGAAAGAAGAACCTACTAGATAGGCCACAGGTATGGTAAGCCGCATAAGCAACTTCCTCACCAACCTGTACGGTATAGGTCTTCACATAAACCGGAGCGGAAGGGGAATATTGACCGCAGGAACACTAGAAATTTTAGCGATGTTTGTCATTGTAGATCTTAATGCGATGAGGAAGGATGCGTTCATTAAAGACCGGGCTGAAGGAAGATGTGAGAGAGAAGAACAAATGAAAGGAGAGTAACTTACAAGCCATATTCAACGATTTCACCACGGTAGAGCGATCCTAGAATAGCATCTCATTGGTGCAAGCTTGCCTTTTTTGTTCGAACTTGAAGCGTTTTAGTCGTAAGGCTTGGGGCTCGGCACGAACGATGGCAAGGTTGCTATCGAGAACCGGGCGGCGAAGGGAACGACGTTTAGATGCAAATGGATTAATATTGAGACGATTGAGCATTGTAATGACCGATGATTGGAGGAAGGAACAAATTGGAGGGATGGAGAATATCAGACAACTCATCCTGCCTTATATACTGAGTATATTTTCCGATGTTTGACTAACGGAAACTCACCAGATAAGATCCTTTTAATTCACCATATGCCACCTCCGTTCAAAAGTCGTTCTTTCATGGCTTTGCGTTCAATGGGCTTCCCGCCGCAGTCCCGCCGTCCTTTCGCCTGGAGACCCGCGGGGCTGAAAACTGTCTAAAATTCTGGTTAAAACACTGGATTGCATCGTCTATAATAGATCTCACCCGTTTGCTAATATTTTGTAGGAAGCAATCAGCGGAATAGCTGCTTGAGGAAGTCTACAGTGGACATCAGAGGGAATCAGCGGCGCATTACTAGTAATTTTTGGGTCTGAGACTGCCTTATCGTCTTAGAAATTACATATATATTTATTATTTTATATTATTATTTGCTCGTTTTTGTTACAGGTGATACTGCGTTGATAAGTTAGACAGTAGAGTTCGACTACTTGTTATATTTTTTATCTTCCGAAGTAGTAGTCATACTCCGTATGATCAAGGAGTTCGGAGTCTTTACTGCCCTAAATGGATAGATCTCGCGAATCGGTCATGTGTGTCCATGCCGAGGTGCCTTGTGGTACCAATCGACTGTGAACTTCTATATAATGAGTGTTAGCGCACTAAAAATAACGAGGTCTAATGACTAAATACCAAATGTGGAGCTGAATGGCGCCTCGAAGGTAATAGCTTCGTGTACGCCTATAGAATTGTATAGCCTATGCTGAGCATTTGCCAATGCCGTTACAACTAAATAGGCTGTTTGAATTTATCATTCAATTGCATATGCCTTCCTTTGTCATATGAAAGGTAGATCGTCGAAATCTAGCTTCAGAAGAATGTCATACTTGCCGCTACTGAAGGAGAATGTTCTCTTGATGAGACCTTATTGAACCATAAACTGAAATGTGGCATACAAACCGGCATATTCTGTACAGGTCGATACTCGACCGATGCTTTCAGAACAAATGGAGTGTTGTGGGTTGCCAATGTTTAGTAATGTTTAGTGGCGTCTCGTCGACTAAGTAGGTTCCGTAATCGAATAGAAAGAGGGGCAGATTGCGTCAAAGGCCAATGTCATAACATGAGCGTCAAAATGAGTAAGCATAACCTTGAATAAGAGAGTTATTGTGATGGAATATTGACCTTGACCGGGTCGTTCATCATATCTTTCTCTTTCGTCTCCTCGTGTTTCCATCTAACCATATATCCCAAAGGGACTTGAACTTGCCCCCTTGTGGTAATCATCCTGATTGTCTAAGTACTTCGGCTCGAGCTACGTTTTAAACCTAGACGCATCTCCACTTGTCAGATGGTCCGGGTTTGGTCCGGGAGCGAGAACACTTGTTTCAGGGGGTTAAGCACGAGAAGAAGAAGAAAACGGTATAACCACCGCCGTAACTCATACAGATTGAGATGGTACATGTCACGTCGCAGCTGACCCTCGCCAAGCCCTCCGACTCGAAGCAGAGCTTCAATGAACCTATCGCTGCTTGACATTACTCGCCGTCCGAAATTCTAGCTCAGAGCTGAGAAACAGCCGACCACGGCTTGCAGTCTGGGATACTTAGTTTTTCACGCCGTTGACCCACTTCTACATAATTAGTCTGCCTATCTAATTTATCCGCACATATTCTAACCAAATATGCACAATCGGATAGATGTCCTTGTTTCCCCTGACGTGCTGTGTTTCAGAGTGGTCAGGATGCCAAAACGGGTGAAATTCCCTTTTATGGCTGGTAGCCTTTTATCGGCCACCTCAGCCGCGCCAAATGGCCTCGGGCTTCCCCGAGCCGCTATGCCGTAGGGGAGCAGAATCATTTCCCCCAGTATCCTGGGATACCAACGCGCCCTTCTTGGGCGCGCGGGCGGTACGGTATTTCGGGTCACCTCCACCTCTACCGCCCTTTTACATATAGAGACGTTTCCCACCACGCTTTGATTGCACTCAAATCTTCCGGTAGATGGAATTATACTTCCAATGATGGCAGCCAAAATATAACATGTATGCACATTGAACTCTACCACATAGGCAAATCAAATACCTGTCCCTTCCCACTGAATGAAATACTCAGTCAATCATTGCATCAAGCTTTCCCATACCCATCAATGCTTCTACATAAACCTCGAGATACTACCTAGATTGAATCCAAGCACACTCCTCCCTACCAAATTTTACAGTAAGGACGTAGATCTACACCAGAGAAGACTCCTTCCTCGGGGATTCACAGGGTCATTTTTTTTATCAAAGTCTGCTTAGGCAGTTAACAATTTGAGATACATCTCATTGTTGCCGATGTTAGCCCTATCTCAGTCATTTTGTGAGTGTACACCAGTAAGTGATGCCCCTGATCCAACTGTCCCATCTTTTGTGCTTACAATTCTCTCGCAGCTCATATCATGAATATTATTACTCACAATGCCGCATTTTCCTTATATCCGAAACTAACCTTTGATGAACACCCAGGCATCGTCCTGTCCCGAAGAGTATCATACCCGTGACAATGGGAATTCTCTTTACTCATGTCTGTAAGGACGTATAAGACTCTTCGTTTCATATCATGACAAGCTCACCTGATATCTATAGCTTCGACACATGATTGATGACAGATGGATTCTGATGTTGCGGAACGTAGTGGACAGAATTATTCGTAGTGTGGGCGCTACTCTGGATACTCGAGTATCCAGAGTAGCGCCCATGGTTCCAGAAATAGGGAAGCGGGAGCCAAAAGGTCCACAGGCAGTCTGGTATAAGGAGGGAGCGAGGAAGAGGAGGAGGAGGAGGAGGAGAATGGACAAAGCAGCCGCCGGTCAGTTAAACTTGACTTATTGGAGCACTTAAGAAAGACTCTACCGACTCACTGGTACGTTTTTAGACGATATTCCGGTGTAGTTCTTACACTAGTAATCTCTGTGCTCCTTCCCTCCCCCGGTCACTATCCAACTATATATTATTACATGCACTGATGTACATACATGATTGAATTGGTTATGTGTTTGAATGTGACAAGTAAAAATCCTGTGGCCTCAACAATCTGAATTCTTATTTCTTCGCAGATTCTTTCTCGGCTTTCTCTTTTTGGTTCAGCGACCTAATTTTCTAAATAGATAGACAATTGTAGTTCAATGGAGATCTCACTCTTATCATGTGTCAATCTAATGAGAAAAGGTAAGTAGTATTGCATTTCCAGCGGCACGCTCACCTCTCGTAGCACTAGTATCAAAGGGAGATGAGTGAAGGAGTCATAAACGTGGAGAACTGGAACTGTAAGGGCAACCCTCGAAGCCGAGCGGATGTCACGCAGAGCTAGCAGAGGGGAAATCCAAAGGTACATAAATGAATGAAATATATACAAGCGACGGGAATCTCACATAGCAGAGGGGAAATCCAAAGAGAAAGACTTGGATCGCCTCTGCCAGAGTGAGCCCACTATATACCGTCCGGAAACGGGAACGTAACCCCGAAAGGAAATGAACAATGATCTGATGAACTCGGAAACAATAAGGAAGGGGAAAGAACCAATCAGAAAGAAACAAAGGAAGCGGAAGCG
>KN837180.1:155733-176185 GCA_000827215.1 Sphaerobolus stellatus SS14
AACCCCGAAAGGAAATGAACAATGATCTGATGAACTCGGAAACAATAAGGAAGGGGAAAGAACCAATCAGAAAGAAACAAAGGAAGCGGAAGCGAACAGAGAAACAATGAAACGATACCAACGGCCGACCGGCACTAAACAACCATCACTCATGCGCTATGACTGCATGCGCAGATACCCTCCACCAGACAACCACTGTCTCCAACCAAACCTCCCACTCTCCGGCCACAGGAGTCGACGAATGTGTTGAGGGTGAATCCCGCACGGAATCGCTCCCTGAGGGTGGTTGACGCGAGGGGTAGTTCCGGACGGAAAGGTTCCGGGCGGAAATCTAGGGGCATCCCCTGACAGGAACCCAATAAAGGCGATCAAGAATTTATTTGGATCGTTTGAATGTCCCAATGACTCCGTGTTGAAAAAGGAAATGGCTCGCCGCTTTTACCTCTCCCATTCCTCCTCCTCCCCCCCAGGCAATTCCCCCTAGTATATTCTGGAGCAGGGGAAAACCCCCGAAAGGCTCCATATTCATTACAAAGTATCATCCAACCAGCTTAGCTTTGATATCTAGGTTTACATTTAAGCTGACCAGCCGTGTTATCTCCTGCACTTTTTCTCCCCCCCTACGCCACACCAATCATGTTGTAAAACCGTTCATAGGAAGAATAATTCCATTGGAATAATCAGAAATATTATCCAAAGGCATATTATTTAGATTTAAACTTCCAGTGACCGTGTCGCAAAAATCGAAATGACCTGACCGAGCCTGATTTGGCCTGACCAGTGGCAAGGCTCTGCTCAGGCAATAGATCAGATTCTATGCATATATTCATAGTGCTACTTACATAATACATCCTTGTGCCTTCCCGATACCCTCTCAGATTGCCTACCCAGGTAGTAAAATAAACAAATATTCGATTATATCTTATTTCAAGGCACTATATATATGGTACATAGGCGTACACCGTGGGAAGAGTCGCGAGGATGTGTTATGGGCGCTTGTGTGAGAGTTGTCCGGCCGAGGCAAAAGTTGGTCCAAGTATCTCGTCATAGTGAGCGGGTCACTCACTGTGACAGAAGGCAGCGGACGCTCAATCCAAGCCCCATGTATAGCCATCGGGCTGTTTCAGAGAGAATGCAGGGTCGCAGTTGATCATCAACTGCATACCCATTGACTTCTCCCTCGGTTGGGATGGTAGGCTCATCAGGAAAGTTGTCACGGACGGCTATTTGTCTTCCTCACTCATTGAGTGGCTACATAGCGCTAGCTGGCATAGAACTGCTATGGATAGCTAAGAGCCGCTAAGCTGGTCGTACCTTTGGTTTCCCTTCATAATATCATGTATGTATGTCTGTCTGTATTGTAATTTATTTGTAATCTAGTTAGAGTTGAAATTAATTATATTAAAGAATGACTCAAGCTGTCAACTGCATCATGCAGGATACAAATGATAGGGAGAGAATCCCGCCTGGGAGTGGTATCCGGGGGACTCAGCCAAATAGGAAGGGCGGGAGGGGCGGTAAGATACTCGAGAGGATTATGTAGGATAATGAAACGGCAGGGGTACATGGGTGCTTTTAGCGTGAGAAACGGCCAAGCACCCACAGGTGATCCGCTCACGGCCAAGAACCATATTTGGCAATATTTCCCTTTTCGCCATCCTGACCACTCTGGAACACCATACTGACGCGTATCAAAAAATAACTAGACCGAGGAGTTAGGAGTCCGTTCGAAATACATAAGTAATATTTCCTCGTACTTTCTAAATAAGATGTGTGGCAGGTCGTATCATTGTCTGAAAATAACCGAACCATGCATATCTATAGGCCTCTAACAATAAGTACTGCGGAGGCAATCTTGCAAAGTTCGCCGACACCTGTCGAATATCTGGCTAGGTGGCGAAGATGGACAAGATGGCTTCGCATCATCCGCCGGCGCCTCCTTGGGTGCTCACCCCTCGCACCATCCACTGCCGCCACCCTGTGCTCGCACTCCCGTTGACGTCGTCGTCCTTGCAGCACCTGGAGCATACTTATTCCTTCGGAGGCCTCCATATCTTGTTATGTCAAGGGTAGATGTGATTCAACTGAACGTGACCAACTCGTGCACATTACGAAAGTCTGCCAAATGGCGCTTCTGCTAACAAGCACTACATAGTCTAAGCGAGCTATAAAAGTACCAACAGGTTAGATAGGGCTATCTAGAACTGTCTGGTGGTCATATCACAACCGCCTGTGCCGACTTTCCATATGCACGATTCGTATTATGGGCTCTAAACTAGGAGTCCTCCATTAGAAGAATATTTATTTTCACAGAATTCTCATAGCTCAGACTGCATTCTATTCTCTCACTATCGTTCCTGTTTAGTTGGTGGCAAGAAGTAAAGAGGATTTATGCCCCTGTATGAGACGAAAATATCTAACCAAACCTGCGATACACCAATGGTTTTCGTAATTTGACATCGGACTTTTGCTAGACACGGTTGGTGGACTGGATAGAGCCGAATACTGGAATCTGTACAGGCACAACAGGGAAGCAACCATCTATGTACCATACCTATGCTCAATAATACTCATGAAAGCCAAAAGGAAACGTGACTGACCTAAAGTAAAGAACATCGCCACAGCCGTATCCAGCGTAGCATTACGCCACTTCGCCACTTCTACGCCTCAGAAGCTCGAACAACGCCCTTTGACTCTAGCATCGTCAATCATCGTAGCCATGCATGTCCTCCGAATGCTTCAAAACATGCGTCGCGCTTTGAGGTATCCGAGGAGACAGCGGTAGGCGATCTAGCCTTCTGTGCAGGGTGTGAGATGACTGGGTGGTTGCACTTCGTCGGTCTTCGAGTTCAAAGGTACGCTGGATAAACCTTCTGACATACGGTGTGGATAGAATGTTTGTATAGGCAAAGTATGCTGATAGGAAGATAGAGGTAGAGGGTAGAGGGATAGTTCGAGACCCTTGTGCGAAAACCAGGCTCGTACCCATTCCACGTACAGGCGACATATGCTCAGAACCGGGCCGCACCAGGAACGGAATGATACTACGTGTTGAACATCGGAAGACGCGTCGTTGGATAGTACACGATGTAAAGAAGATTAGTACAACCATATCCGGTGTACCATCATACTAGTGCTCCTAGACTCCTATGAAGCTTGAACGACCCGTCTTGATTCTAGCATCGTCGACCATCCTCGCCATGGATACACTCTGACTGCTGTAGACCTCTTCAAGAAATACAACTGGACAATGTTGGGTGACCAAGCCTTGCAAGCAGGTTAGGAGATGGTTCGGTGTTTGCTACGCCAGTCTCGAATGACCATGTCCAAAGGTAATCTGGACGAACCTTTCGGCATATGTTGTTGACAGGACGTCTGCATAAGCAATGCTTCAGGTTAGGCAGAGTCGCATATCGCAGAGGGATAGGTTGAGATCCCTGTTCCGAGTTCGAAATCTAGGATCATCCCAATTCCACGCGCAGACGACAAATGCACAGCACGATGTACCGTCAGAAACAGAATGGTGCAGCACCACGGACATCGGAAGAAACGTCATTGGATAGTATCCGATGTAAAGAACATCGCCACAGCCGTCGCCGATGTACCGTTATACCACGGAACGGCTATGCCCCCCTGAAGTTCAAACTATGCCTCTAGCATAGTCAACCATCCGCGCAACGGACGTCCTCAGGCTACTACCCAACACACATCACGCTTTATGGAATCGGCAATGTTGTGCGAGCAAGCCTAGCAGGTAGGCTGCGATACAACTCGGTGTTTGACCTTCGGCCGTCTCCACGTCCAATGGTACCATGATGTCCCCTCTGGAATGCCTCGTTGACAGGAAACAGGCAGAGGTAGGATAATACATCGTCATATGGAGATAACTGTATAGCGTGTAAAGCGCATGAATGATTCGAGAGCCTCATGAATAAGCCAGCTCCAACTCCATGTAACGTCCAGAGAGGGCACGGTGTTTTCTGATTTGCTGATTTGATTTGTCCCAGCTAAAAATTGATTTACGCTGATTTGCACTGATTTTTGGCTGGACAAATGCAAATCAGGCAAATTAATTTGTGCTGATTTGCTTCCATGCAGGGACTGATTTGTCGTTGATTTGTGTATCAATTTTAGTTCCTATCATCTAGACAAGGCTCTGACTGTTGCCTCGACCATTTGGAAGGTTAGTACACCATTCTAAGAGACTTTATAATGACACAGATAACATTCCAGACTGTCTGTACTTGGTATTTGCCATTGTACTGTGTGCCTGATTTGCATCTGATTTGGGTCTGATTTGTCTTTGATTTGTGCCTTGTTTGTCTTCTCTCTTTCCCATACTGCTTTGAACACTTCTGATTCTCTCTTATTTCAGTTCAACACTTCCTAATGCCACATATAACATGCAGCCTGTCTGTACTTTATATCTCACATTATATTGCACACCTGATTTGGACCTGATTTGTCTTTGATTTGCGCACCAGCGGTGCCACTAAAAGCTAAGCATTCCTCTGTTTACTATTGAATACAGGGTACTGGTTCCCTGTTTCGTGATATTTTTATAGATGTGATGGTCCACTGGGTTCCATTATGATGTCTATCATCTCAGAAAACGAAAATTCTGAGATAATTCATGTCATAATGGACTCTTACGGAATCATGCCCCCTTCCCTTGACTCTTAACCATCACTACCTAGCTCTGAGACCCATCCTGTATAGCTCACATATTGGTGCATTATCCTCTTCCTATAAATAAAGCTGGATTCTTCCACAAATGTCCTGGATTGAGATGATTGTCCATAGCCACCCCTTATGATGTATGGGTCATGTATGCTCCCCCGCAAAGTCAAGGAAACAAAAATCCTCTCTGTGTTATTGGGCACTTAAATACCCTTCACGGAGTGGTCTCTCTGTAAGTTTATTAGATGGTTGGTTTCTTTCCATATTTATTGCTTAATATTTCGCTCTAGATTATATTAACCTAATTGGAGTGCTCCTTTGAATTGTCATTCTGGACCTTTACATTAATGTAAAGGTTATCACGTGACCTCTTTGGCAACCTCCGGACTCATCATGTGACCTTTTTGGTATGATATGCCCTCCGAGAAGGGTATATCTAGTCAAACATCTATACTTCATTTGTTATGATAACTTCATTTTCTGTTCATATAAGGTCTAAGGTCATTAATTTCTTCTGATTTTTATTGATCTGTATTGATTTGTGGTCGATTTGTCTTGACTTGCATTGATTTGTGGTTGACTTGCACTTGATTTGTGGTGGATTAATTACTGATTTGTTTACTAGCTCTAACCCAGAACCACTGAGCTTTGATTTGGGATTGATTTGTGGCTCATTTTTAGTTGATTTGTGCTGATTTGTGGTTGATTTGTGGTTAATTTGCAGGGATTTGCAGCTGATTTGCAGTTGATTTGTGACTGATTTGTTTGCTAAGCTCTGAACCTGAAATATTCAGTATTAAGCTGGGTCCGGGATTTTATCTAGTGGCCAACAGGGTTGAGCTGAAGCAGTCACAATCACACCATTGCATGTGAGGCTAAAATCGGTCTAAAATGCTAAATTGAGCTTTCTATATGATCACATACTCTGTTTATATATATATAAGAGCAGTTTTGAGCAATAGAGGATGATAGAAGATATTAGAAAAGAAGTTGGAAAGCAGAAGCAGTTAATTAGTGACAAGATACACAATGATTACATTATATCTGTTCTAAGCTCATATAGTCACATGGATGAGTCATATGGAGGATGTCTGTGATGAAAAGAAGTGATTATATACATTGATAAGATTATTATAGAGGATATGGTTTGGCAGGACATATGGTGGCAGGCACAAATCAGATCCATCGCAAATCAGTTTTTGCAAATCACCCAAATCAGCCCTGCCAAAGTTTGGTGGGACAAATCAAACACAAATCAGACAAATCAGTTTTACCAATCAGAGTATACTGACTCTCCAGAGAGCACATGTTCGGAACTTTGTGCCATCAAGAACTAGAAGGTTCACTAGACATACTACAACGCAAAGGGATGCGGTCGGGTCAGGTAAGCAATGCTGGACGCACACGCTGCACCGGATGTAGCCAAATAGTGGAATCCACAACGTCTATGACATGCCTGTGATCAGAAACATTCATGGGAGATGAAAGGAAACGGAACTTACGTGGACTAAATAACATCCTCACAATCGTATGCCGCGTACCATCATGCCACACCATCCTAGACTCGTCTAAAGCGCAAACGATGCCCCTTGACTCCATCATCGTTGGATCGTCCTGGGCTGGATCTCCTCCGACTGCGACCAGACACGCATCGCGCATTAAGGAATCCAGCCCAATAAACGAACGAGCCTTGGATGCGGGGTGCGCTTGAGTTGAGCTTCGTCTGCTTCCATATTCATGGGTAATACCGACAAAGCTTCGCGAAGCGTTATTGATCGGATGGATGCATATGTAATGACATATGATGGGGCGATAGTCCCATAGAGGGTAGAGGGATAACTCGAGACCTTTGTGCGAAGCCAGGTCGGTACCCCTTCAACACGAAGATAAAATACGTTGATTACTTAGATACTTTCACATGAACAGAAGCTGCGACGACATTAGCATCAGCAGATATATGTCCTCGTGGAATAGGTACTCACTGTAGATACCTAAAGTGCCTTCAACTCTCCCTGACGATGTCCACATCCCTCTAAGCCCTCTTCATTGCAGGAACCATCATCATGGGAAGGATGGTAAAACATAGATATCCTGAGTCTTCGTCTATTCACCGTCTAGCGACTCAAGGCCATTCCTGTGGTACGTAATGCCTAGTTGGAGAGTAGGCCAGGCTAACGGGTGGAGTGCCAATGTTGCCTTCGCGTTTGGATGAAGGCATGTCGATGAAGACGAAGAGCAATCACATGACGTAGACAGCCGATAGCGTATCATGTTCGAGAGTGAAAATCAGAAACATTTGTCCATACACGTTGGAAGAGGACCGGATGACGCAAAGAGCATTTTGTCGGAAAGGCATAGCTGCAAGCTAATCAGTCAATAGCTAACATGCATACGGATAATACACATACCCTATAGTGCCTAACGTGCACTTCCGACTCCAGTCTTGGAGTTAGATGCGAGGTCGACGAGGGTCCAGGTTGCTATACGTCACTGTGAGGGAGACGACTAGGATGATGTTGAGCCGTTACATAGGCATACCTATCTAATCATGGATCAAAAACTCATCAGAAATATGGGTAGAAAGAGATGTTATGAGTGATATACATACCTCATGCGAGGGCAGAAGTCTGACCACCAGCGGCATACGTGCTTCACGGAACGGAGTAAAGAGGCATGAAAGGTATTGAATATAAGCAGTATAAAGTCATTTAATGTCTATTTCGAGTAGTGGAACAGTCAAAAGGGCGCTATGGGATGACTATAATGAGCAAGAACGTCCGAAGTGCATGACTTGTCTGTGAACGAACTTGGGACTCTGACCGGGCGTTTAATCTACCGTTTTACGGATTTGATGATTTACATATGTTGCCGTAAATATATAAGCATGATAAGCTGTGGTAGAGGAGGTAGAGACAGCGAAGTGTACAGTCGGGCAGGAGCAACAGCAAATATGTCCATGAGCGCCCACAAGCGCTCTTCATGCCCGACTACTCCTTCCGCTACTAGCATTGCAGCTACATCTACAACCGTATTTCCACGGGCGGTCAGTTAGTGATTCCTATATTTATCATTGAATACTGCTCAAATCATTTTCATCAGTTCCGTTCAGTGACTCTCAGCACTGCCCTATTTAATCGTGTTTGAGCAATGTCTGAGGCTTGAAGCTCAACGAATCTTTACTGCAGCTCTGTTCAAACACTCGGATTTCCCTCTAAATGAGAAATAATTGAAACAGTGTTATACATTATTTAGTAGGTTTGGTTACTTTCAAAAGTTTACTTTCAAGTACTTATGTCAAACTGGATTCCAGAAGTTGAACGCGAGCTACATAGCCGTAATTGTATACACAGTTTTCTCTCAGCTGGGATGTCTGTTGAAGCGAAGAATATTTATATGTGACCAAATACTTTTAACGGGCTGTAAGCTGTTACCGCCGCTCCACGTGAAATAAACGCTGATAACCTGGAGCCAGAAGTACCAAATATGGAACAATATACATTTCTGCTATGACACTCCACATCGACAACCCATGGGTCTGCGACGAATCTGCTGACGATTATAACTGCGGAGGCACACCATTGCTGGACAAGCGATGTAGGGTCTACAAAGCTACACGGGGAAAGATTAAGAACAAAATATCGTCGTATCCGCCATGGTACGAAAGAATAGAAAAGTAAGCTTTGTTCATCAAAGCCCAATTTCACAGTACCATCCCCAAATCTCAACGCTACGCTCGACCACGAAATTGCATTCACAGAGAACAGCTCTTATGGGCCGACGAAATCGAGAAAGACTCGTTCCAGTACATCGCAGTTTCTTATACCTGGGATTCATCCCCGATAATGGTAAAATGGTAGGATCGACAGGTTACGACACAAGCCCTCGATATCGCTCAGCGACTATCACAACATACCTTTCTTCCCCTATGGATCGATGCGATATGCATTCCGCAAGACGATTTGGACATCAAAATGCGGGAACTGCCCAAAATGGCTGACATATATCGCGGAGCAACCGCCGTCCTTTGCCTCATACCTGATATGCCACTCGATGAGCGAGATGGCCCACCAAGCAGCGAAAGTGATGGAAACGGATGGGTACCAGGCACTTGAGAAAGCAGGTGATGTTTATGGCTGCTATATGTTCGCTACTTCTGACGAACATAATAGCTTTCGTATTTTGTACGGAACCCGGTGGTAGACGCGAGGATGGACATTTCAAGAAGCCGTACTTAATCCAAATACCCTCTTGGTCGGACCAAAGAACGAGACGATCCCTATATATGATATCTGGAAGATTGCACCCATCATCCACCAGCGTTCGGCAACTACCACGGATTCGCAAGCTCTAGGTCAACCAACAACCTTCTGAGACTCTGGCAACGATGAAACTGGCTTCGTTACAAGGGCTCTCCTTAGGAGATGCTGTTACATGCATCTGGCGACGGAACGTCTCAGACAGACATGATCTGATTTATTCGATGTTAGGTGTTTGCAGATTAGAAGATATTAAACCAGACTACCTGTTGTCATTCGACGACGTCCTTATTTCGCCGTTTTCGCATGCCAGCGAACGCGGAGATTACTCGTGGATTAGATGGTGTTATACAGTCAATCCATCAAAAGCAGGTAACGGAATGTGTATGATACCGATACTCAGTGATATATACAATATGGCCTCCATGCCGGGAATTTCAAGTCTCAGCAAATGGCAGAATTCGATTCTACCTCCGAAGCTCCCTCCCCCAAGAATAGCTTCAAAAAAAGAATGGGGTCATATTACCCCACCGATCTCTGGGTGTCGTGAGATTCAAATCCTCGCCTCTGCGTCTTCTCGATACTAGGAGGGTATTGAAACAACGAAACCTTGATGACAGGGAAATATGGGATACTATATTCGGATTGCAAGTGGGGGTTGTTGACGATATCGAGGCTGCTATTGATACCGGCGGATTTGCTAAACTTCTGTTTGATACTATTCTGAAAATCTTCAACGGGTCTTTAAAGATATCACAAGATTTATCCGATATGCCAGGGAAATTATCGCATACTGCCGGAATAAGCTACACAAATTACTCCATAATGGCCGCCAAGTTGTGGAGAGATACTCAACTTATCGTCGTGAAATGTCAAGCTGGTGTTACGGTTGTTCCAGACCATCCAGGCGAGGGCAACTGTCGTCTTCACAAGTTACCTATCGAATTCAAGAAAGGAGTCCATGTCGTAATGGTTGTTTACGGTTCAACTAGATACCACTCCAGTGGTATTGGGGTATTGGTTCAGAAGGTGCACACGGGACTGGGGTCGTGGCAGATGACAAAATTTGGTAGATGGTACGATATCTCTAATATCCTTCATATTTTCGATCAGCGCTCGAGAATGGCATATCTTCTTTGATATGGCTATGCAGAGGGCAGACGAGCCTGATTTATTCTGTAGATCATCGATGGCTGTGTAGTCTTAACGGCTGACGAGCCTGACGGACAGCCTTGCAAGGAACCATCCACTGTTTACCTGCCTCTCATTGTATATAACTCCTCAAAATTATTACGCCCAGCTGGCAGGGTTGACTCTATTATTAGTAAGCATTCGTTGACCATATCTGCGAGGTTACAGCTGCAAAACCTTTTTCAAGTTGAGCTAGGTATAATATTCTATTATGGTGGCGATGTCAGGGACTTGAGAGCTTGATCCATCGATACATTGTTGTCAAAAAGATCATGCCTAATCATCATAGTTGGGTCCCTTTTATTTCTGGCATTCGCCTTATATATTAATTATAAAGGTAAACAAACTTCTTCAACAGAGGCAAGCGGCTCTCATGCTATTTACGATTCAGAGTGGATTTTATCGGAGACCAGTAAAAAACCAAGCAGAGCGTTAAGGACATATTCAATTGCCACTACATAGGATTGTGGGTTCGGTTGGGTTTCTTCTATAAAAGCCGCATGCTTAGCTTTCATTCTCTCCTTTCACCTCCAACTTCCCGTCCACGCTAGCCCTACCCCTGCGCGTACTAACTACACAAGCCAAGTAACGCTATACGAAGTTATGGAAGATATACGTAGCATAGAGTACTCCAAAGATGCTCATCCTATCTGTGACGTCTCTGTCATTGCAGTCGATGTGGTCGCCGTGAATTTTTACGCTTCTGATGAGGAGTATGAATCGCATACTGAGGAATCTAATGAGGAATCCAGTGATGTACGTTGCTGCGATTTGATTCCACATAATATTACTAATTTTTCTTCATCATAGGATGACTTGTTGCCTGGTATGTTTCCAGGTGGATCGGGTTGGAACTTCAAGTTGACAACAAGCATCGACGTTTCAGAAGACAAAGAATGTTTCAGAACGATGAAGAATGACTGGAATAGAGAAATGAAGTCCATACGCTCTCTTTCAATACTCATTGATAGTCTTCGTCCAAACTATGATGACGACGACGACGACGACAGCGTCGTTCCCGAACTCGAAGACGATGGAATCACTGCGAGCCCACAGACAATATCTATAAACGGAGTTGAAAACAGCATGATAGATAGGATATATATGGAACCTATATCTGTGCGAAATTCTTGCTCATACTACCGAAAGAAATACCAATATTTATTCCTCCCTTATAGCTTGCAGGAGACAGTCCGATTCTCGGACGATTCCCGGAACAGCAGATCAATATCGTGTATAAAACCACAGACTCCACAGACTTGAATTCGGCCTCGAAGACAATGGACATTTGGCAGGAAATAAAAATTGCATCTGAGGAGTTGGTGAATAGTGTTCTTTCGGATCTTTAAGGATAGCACACAACGTACCTGTATTATTATATATAATTTATTCTATACCGTGCTTTAAAGTAGAAGGCTTGTGAGTTAATCAAGAATTTATCCTGAGCTCGGGCCACTTTGACAGCCAGACGAGTTAGGGACAGGAACTGTGAAGCGGTTTTAAGAGTGAGTCACGAAGAATAGTGAAAGACAATAGGCCAGTGGCATATAACGAATATCTAAGAAAATATCAGGAATGAATAGCAGCGGCATTGATTTAAGAAAATGACATACGCGTAAGGTTCTAATAATGCATATACGTCTTCACGTTGGGATTCAAAGACATTCAGAGAGAGATCCTTTAACCAGAGGATGAAGAGGAGGGAGATTGGTGGTTTATATCTGCTTTCTACTAACTAAGCGATGGGTTTACCGGTAGGTCGATACGCTGGAGAAGGCTATGTCAAATTAAAAGTTGAAACATGTAGGTAGCAAATCCTCGGTGGCACAATGCACCGCTTGGCACTTCACTGTCCCTGAGAATCTAGTAATGTAACACAGCATGTGAACACTAAACTGTGAATATCTACTCATAATCTATTGTGCTCACCGGGATAGCCACGATCTCTGTATACCCATCCCGTTAATACCTATAGCGTATTAATTTTATGTAGTTGAATAATATGTAGACAGGATTGGGAGGTAGATTGGAGAATACTCAAGTCATAAACGGCATGGAGACGACAAGACCCGATTGGGCTTCTGCTAATTATTGGCGGTGTTTGAATGGCAAACCAACCAATCAAACGTGAGCTGGTTTTAACGCCGCGAGACCAACCGAGGCTATAGCATGGCATTAGACAGGTTTAGCAACAGCCACAGCGCCACACCGTGGCTCATTTTCGTTTAGCTGTCTGTGGCTCCTTCCCAACTAATCTTGCTGAAACTCCCTATTTGGAAGCCACAGCCAGAATTATTGAAGCCACGGTGGGAATAATGTACAGCAACAGACTGCATATAAGCCATTAACAGCTAAATGAAAATGAGCCACGGTGTGGCGCTGTGGCTGTTACTAAACTTGTCTATTGTGTATCATTGAATATGTCTCAATATATCTTATAATGGAGTGCCTAACAGCGCGCGAAAGGTTCAAGAAGATATATATTCATGTTAGGTGCAGTCTGACTGCCGCTCAGATATCTGTACAATTTAAAATACACACTATAAGACCCTCGATAAACCAGTCTATAAGTACAAAAACTGGCTTTCTAATAAGCGAATCTGAAATCGAGCTTCCTGTTCCCTACATCTGTCGTAGTACGAAGGTAATGGTCTTTCTCCTAGGGTTCAGTTAGAAACAAATTTGATAATAGAGATTTATTGTGAGCTTACCGTCGACGTCATGGCATTCCATTTCTTGTCCCTGTACTCATTTCGCCATTTGTAGTAGAACCTTGTTCCCGGATACAACACCACGCAATTGAAGACACAGATTGATATCAAAACGCGATTGCCTCTGACATCTAAAACGCGGATACGGATAATTAGAAATCGGGATATAAGAAATCAGAAAGATAATAAGACGTACATTGAGGCGCGTCGTCCTTTCTGTAAATCTGGCTATAAATAATGGCGGATGCTTGCACAAACATGTTGTACAGAGACGCGTTGACGGTTCGTCCAGCTACGCCGCCTGCGTTACGAGAGCACCAAGCCACCTCTGAATAAGAATGGAACCGTGAGTGATATGAAATGCTGTAAGTGAGTAAAGCACATACGAATAGGGTGTGTCTGGCGAAAATAATATACGTTAGTTCCTAGCATGAATATTAGTAGGAGAATGACGTACGGAAGGCGTCGCAAGCAAGGCGGTCGCAGCACTCTAAATCAATATTTGAATGAGATGAAGCCATATAATTAACGTGAAAAGAGACGCACGAAATATGCCCATTGGTTAGGATTTTTCGGGAGGCAATAAATTGCAATTAGACACGGTAATGCCCAAACATCTTCAGCCATTGCAACGAATGCTCGGCTATCTACAAGTTCAGAGACGATAGTGATGCCAACAATAGTAAAGACACTGGCGAGGGTCGAGGGGATGGTCAGTAGATTGGTTTGGAACGTGGTAAATCTGAAATATCAGCAGAAAGATTAACAATGCATATGGCGGAAATAAGAAACACAACGCACCCTAGATTTCGCAAACTAAGCGTCAGGTACGATCCTGGAGGGCCTGGAGGGATACCGAACATGAGTCCTAGAATATAGATGGGATATAGATCGTAATCGCAAGCCGCTTTGAACAGCCTTTTGATGTTCAGGCCTTCACGATTATGCATGTCTCCCTATAGACGAACTCAGAGTACAATAGAAAGAAGAAAAACCACATACCTTGGTGGGATCGTCACGAAGGATTCGATTAACCAGGATGATTTCTTCGCGCTCAGTAAACCATCCATTGGGTCGCCACCATGCCTTCGTCTGGCAAGGTCCAGGAGGCATCATAAAGAAGGTAGCAATTCCAAGAAGCAACGTGAAGATACCCCTAAAGAAAAATGATGAGTAATTGTAGCGTTGGAGTAATGGTGCATGAGACGTACTCGATTAAAAAGAGCCATCGCCATCCTGCTTTGCCTAACACACCCCTCATATGCAAGACACCAAAGGCAATGAATGAAGCAAGGATGGAGCAAATCTGAAGGGAAGCCCAGAAATACGATAACCGAAGAGGAAGCTCTGTCTTCTTGTAGTAGTCTATGAAACCGATTGTTAGGAAGTTCGATCAATTGGATAAAATTCCAAACTCACAGCTCATATAAAGAATCAGGTCAGGGATGAATCCTCCTTGCAAGAACCCGATTAACGCTCTGCACACCAGGAAGCTCGTCTTTCCTGATAGAAAAAACTGTGCAGCTGTCACGATGCTCCACAAGCACATCTGACTTGGAACCCAGCGACCAGGGCCCAATCTCTTTGATACAAGCTGACTAGGCAGCTCGGCGCAAAGGAAACCGATCTTGAAGATAGTGTTACCCAAATTGAAGTCGTTGGTGCTCAAGCCGAGGTCGGGGAGGAAGTTATCCGTATTCGCCTGGGATATATTGCTTCGATCGAGGTTGAGAGCAGTGAAGGAAACGGCCGCCCAAAGCATCACTCGCCAATCGATTTTGCGAACGAGGTCCTTTCAGAATAGGATGATTAGCATTCGGAATAAATAAACACGGACATGACAGACGCACTCGTTCTTCTCTGTACGTCCACCTAGCACTGGGATCGAAGCGATGGGCGTTTTCGAAATCAGGCCTGGGTTGGTAATGAGGAGCCAGAACGGGGTCGTCGTATACGGATGCCTGTAAAAGGTGCATCAATATGCGAAGCGTCAGGAATCGGAAATTGAAAAAATACCTCAGTCGCAACAGCATCTAAATCAAATGTCTTGAGCCGGTGTCTTCTGAACAGGTAGTCGATCAAGTTAGGAGGCTTTTCAGCTGTCGCAAGGTCTCCGGGGAGGGAATGGACGCCAGTGGAGCCAAAATATGCCTTGTCTTTCCCGATGGAATCAGTCGAAACCGACGCCGCGCGTGGAGTTGCGTGTGCCATGCTCTTCTCATCAATTGCGGGGGATACTGAGTGGTCGGGAGGCGACATATCGACGAAGATATAGGGCCTGAGGGGTGCGAAAAGGAAGTGGGACTCCCCTTGACGAATCTAAAAATTACGAGAGCGTTTTATTTAAATTTCAAAGCAGATAAGATAAGAAAGGACGTTGAAATGTTGTGAATCTGTCGTGACCTATCGCAACATATACCATCAGCACTCAATATTTCATCGCGTTCGCGCATTTGCATTGACGTGATAGCTTAAGCTTCAAATAGTGCTAGTGCGGCACCTAATCCGAGAAATATATTGAGCTTACTGTACAGATAATGACCTTGAGGGGTCGTTGTAGGTGTCACAGAACGGAAGTAAATCCGGAGTCTTTAGCACGCGAGATGGCGCAAATGGAATTACTCGTTGGCGCCTGCATCCCAATTGGGTTCGATTTGATGCGAAGGGGGATAATAAACGAAAAGAGGTGTATAATGAAGGGATGCAGACTGATGCAGAGCAGATCCTTCTATAATAAAAGGGACAATTGGTCGGCAACCTTGATGCCGAGAGAAGGCCCGTCGGAAATTCGTCGACGATAGGACATGAATGCGCGATAAAGTCGTTCGCAATAAATCTGTTAGTCAGATGAATAGCTTGGAAATTGCACGTGGCTATAACGTTCTGATAAACCTTAGATAATGTGAGCCACAAGATAATCGCGCTTCCTCTACTTACAGCATTATTCCCGAATTACGACTGTAAAAAGAAAAGCACGACTTAATAGTGGGATGTAGATACATGCTTGGCTTACTGAAAGATAATCTTTGACATTAATGTCGACATTATTTCCGGATGTGGTGACCGGTTGGTTTTGTGATGTGTGTCCTGGAGTGATAGGGGTATTTTGAATTTTAATAACACTTAAGCGTAAGGCGAAATTTTGAAGTACCAGTTTAACACAAACTGCGCTAGGGTGTGCCTTCATGTGGGTTCATGGAGAACGGACACAGGGCGAGGCTCAAAGTAGGTGAACGGGTTGTAGTAAATGTCCGATGCATACTGCAATATCCAATGAAGATATGTGGGCGATGTTACTCGCCGTATTTAAGAAAACTGAACACCCATCGCATCAAAGCGGCGTGTAGATTTTGCAGAGTTCTTCGAAAATGAATGCGTATGACTGAAAACCAAGAATAAAATAAAATGGGAGTGCAGATGACAGTACAGCAAGGAAAAGAACGACAGGGGGCCGCAGAGCTGGGATTGACAGAAGTAGGGAGGGTGTGATAGTACAGGTTGCAGGTGTGTTACACAATAACTTTAGAAGGGCGTTTTCAAACGAAAGCAGCGGTTAGATAGCAAGATTCAAAACAGGATGGAAAACTGGACAGTAAAAGGAATCACAAGCAAACAAGGTGTTATCTTTGAAATTAGGGAAACTCCATCTTCAGCGTGAAAAATGCATTGAGAGAGGTTTGCAGTGGCTGAATGCCGCCGAACATGACTTTTCCACCTAGGAAATCGATCCTACGAATCACGTCGTTGCCGAGTTGACACCTCATGGTTCTAGAGGCACATTGCGACATTACGCTGGTTTGGTCGGTTTGAGTGAGAACGCGCCATTCTCCACTGTTTCGGCTAACCTCCTGCCAAAAAAAGGCTCGTAAAATAAGGAAGAAATCCGCAATGGTGATGGCTCCACCGTGTCGCGGGACGATATGAATAAGCTTGTTGGTCTCGAGATAGTAAACAGTAAGAGTAGTAACAGCCGGGGTCGTAATCGAGTTATTCCAGGGTAAACCACCAACAACGCTGGATGAGTAGGATTGACGTACGGCGGCCTGGCTGATATCTTGGCGGAGATCATAGCGAACTATGAGAGGGTCGCTGCGGACGACGGGGTCCAGGACAAGACCAGGATTTTGGGCAGGAGGTGAAATGGGAACTGTCAAGAATTACGATGAAAATGAGTCAGGTATCTGGATAACAAAGACACGAACCACGAGGTGGGGCGTGGGCGCCGTTGTTGTCGTTGTCGGATGCACCGGCGTCACGATCCCCGGTATCATAAGCCTGATGGGCGGACGTGGTGTAGTAGTATGGAGGGCCGGACATAGTCTAGATTGGCTGGGGTCGTTTGTCGGTGGGCGGGCTGTTCGCTGTTGTTGCTGTCGATAGCGGCATGAGTCAATATGCCTTTATACCCCGCCTCCCGCCCCATCTTCTCGCCCCTCTATCTCCCAATCCGCCAACTCCCTTCCGATCCTCTTTGGCCATATTGCAACGAGTCACAGTTCCGCCGAGATCCCACCTTGATGACGACCCCCGCCAGGAGCATGGGAGCACAAAGATAATAAACGCGCGGTCATCTGATCTGCGCCCGACGTCGGCGAAGGTCGGGCCGCCTCTGGGCGCACTACAGGGGTTCCAAATCGGGCGGCGTCATTGTTCCAGGTGAGAAAGAACAATGCGGAAATGGCACGGGAGCGTGGCGCGCAACAAGATCGGTGCCAATGGGCGGTCAGAAGTCCTGGCTTTGGAGGGCGCTTCTCTCCAGAAGTGTGATGCGCTCCAAGGACAATGACCGACTGAACTCATAGACGACATAACGGGGTGTTGCGGACATTCAAGATGCCCTCCACGGATCTTGGACAATCGTTAAGTAGGAAGAAGAAGTGAGAAGGCGGAATCTCGTGAGGGAACAATGGACCTACAATGCGTCTCGGGACGCTTCGCTGGCAGTAGACAGGGTTATCCTTCCACGACGTGAAGCTGCAAATATGTAATGAAATAAAGATCTCAAAATGGACACTCCTTTTGTCTAACGAAGAAAGGCTACCACTGGAAGAAAGGCTGCCACTGGATAAGGTGAATCCCTGCTTCGGCGATCGACCAAAATTCGACATAGAAAGCTTAAGCCGTTATCTTAGCAAGACTTTCTATTCGCCGCAAAAATATTTGAATATAAAGCAATCACTCTTCGATATCAAAGACGTACCTATTACTTTATTAAACCTGCAGAGAGGCGGCCCGAGGTTATTCCTAATTCGCGAGGTTAAGTGGATCTTAACACTTAATTGGCATTGCCATTCGTCATAGATTGAGTCCCTGCCAACTGTTAATCAAGGGATGAGTCAAGATAGAAGGAAGATGGATATTGTTGCCGAAGTAAATCAAGAATGATGAAGCCATAACACTCGGTCCCGGTCGTATTTGAAAGATGTGTATGTGAATAAATCCAACCCTTTCATAACATAAACATGTCGATCTTATCTATTGAGCATTCACCATTGGACTTTCCAGCTTGCCTGTCCTTGATCAAGGTCCGGAACAGAGGCAGCGCACAAATATGGACACACAAAGTCGGCCCACTTTTCCGATCGAATCCACCGAGTACCTTTCTTTAATATCATATGTTATTTTCCTAGTCAAATAGATGGAACAGGAGTGGTCAGAAATTCGAAAAGAACAGGGTGAAGGTACATACTCAGCGCGGGGCCGCTCAGGGAAGTAGAATCGATGATCCAATAAGTCTCCGAACACTATGAAATATTTTGCAAGCTTTCTCCTATGGGCCGGATAGAGAAGGTTCGTCGAAGACGCCGACCTGAAGATGATGGCTGAACACCTATTGCTCAATGTTCGAGACGGCACAGTGCTTGTTCAAAATATGGTTCTTGAAACGTGGGGGATACATACTATGCAATGTTGTAGCATGATAAGAACGTTAATGCATCTCATGGAGGATTAATGTGGGAAACAATACTCTGCAGGACAACAGAACGTTCGACGGAACCAAGGGCAGGTGCGACTGCCGGACCGCGTGTGTTAAAGACGCTACTGCAGTACTACAAATGAATTCAGAACGTACTCTTGTAGCCAGCCTGGCATTATAACCACATGTTGGAAGAAGAGCGTGTCTCACGACGACCCTGAAGCTAAGGCTTCCAGAATCCTATGGTGGATGGGAAAGGATGGCTCCTTTGCCGCCTTGGCGCTGCAACCGGAAGAGTGCCGCTGCTCTCCGGCCGCTTATCCAATGCGGCACCCCTACCGCTACTATCTTGGAAGTATCCGGATTATCACTCTCCGGAGTGTGAGATATCCTTAATTATCCATAGGTGTTAGATTGTATTTTACGGCTCACTTGCGCGGTCTAGCTATTACAACTGAATTAATATAATAATTTATCTCCTTTTCCTCAACAAGATCGAGATCTTATCCTTGACCAGTCATTACTTTAATTTTTGAGAATAACTCACTTTAAAAGATTCTGCTACCTATTCTACAAATTTTCGAAGTTTGCACCCTCTGGCCTGTTCAGTACTTGCCGGCGGACTTTGAACCTGCAGTCTTATCGATCTTATTAGGTGAGTTACGCAATTCGGTAACTCGATGCATTCTAATTAATTGTTTCCACCACCACCCGGCATACGCTATGGCAACCCAGAAGGCCTTTTGCTGTACACTAAATATCACAATCACCATGATGTATTTCGCATTGCCATATTTACCGGAATAACTACCGGGTGGAACATGCAGCTACTGCATCAGTAAACTCGGTTTGATGTCCCCGCCGATCCTGGGTGATCCGGGAACACTGTCTATTCATTTGGGGCGTTTCAGACGCCCTGGACAGCGCTGGATCGGCTCGGACACGCGGGAACACTGCACCCAGTTTACAGATGTGCATTCAGCGGCATTCATAGGCTTCTAAAACAGCACATGCTTTCAACATGTTGTAAAGGATTCCCCGAACGTTATGGTTTGTAGGCCTATGTAATAACCGGCCTCCACTGCGGTAGAGTATATAACATGCATGAAGAGAGCATCCAAAAACGCCAAAAATAGCCCAACAATAAATCCGGCAAATTGCCAAAAAAAAAAAAAGGCAGATTGGTAGAAAATTGAGTCTATGAAGTATGAACTCGGAGAGTTCCAAGGCGCTTGAAAGCGGCGTGAGATAGACACAATAAAGATCAAAAGTAGGTTGGGGTGCAGAAATAGAAACAGAGTGACAGGGTAATTAACTAGGAATTTCGTAAAACACCCTATTCTCCCCGGCGGCGCACGTCACACGACGGTTTACGAGTGGACTTCTCCGTATAAGTCGCGATGAGGCGTTAGCGCAGTTGTAGGGTGTATTGCCCGAAAGGATTGTTAGGGGGGCAAAAAAAGGGGATTAAATATGGAACGAACAGGGAGGTAGATAAATTGATATTATCACCGAACTAGCAGTGAAAGAAGTGTGCACGAGAGTCCAGTCGATGAAAAATCATGGTATGTATTCGAGCGAAGGAAAAGAGATGAGGGTATAGGTTTGGAGGGGATCCATATCCTCTAGTACATCCAGAATTCTTGCACATCTTCAAAAGGAGTATAGTTAAAACACATCTTGAAGAGGTTATAAGA
>KN837180.1:179930-190551 GCA_000827215.1 Sphaerobolus stellatus SS14
TGATTTTAGGATGGGAAGTAATTAAACTCAGAGATAATAGGGATGTGAACTGTGCCAGAAAATATCAGATAGCTCGACGCCATCATGATTCATGATCTCAAGCTGAGGCTAGAAGGCACATTGAAGCTTGAAGGGTGATGATTACACATAGGGGTCACAATGAGCTTAGGAGTAAGGCAAAGAGGTGAGTGGGGTAGCCAATGTGTAAAAGAATTTACGTAGTCACTGTCGCTTTCACGGACGGGTCATGCGTAAATAACGGGAGTGAAAACGCGATTGCAGGGAGCGGCATCTGGTACGGGGAAGGTGACCCAAGGAACTTGGCCTGCAGACTTCCAGAGAGACACAATACAAACAACGCGGGTGAAATAGTGGCGATCCTACTAACAGCCCAACGCACCCCCCTGGACACCGAGTTAACTATCTATTCGGACTCTCAATACACGCTGAATGCTTTGACTCACCACCTGCCAAGATTTGAAGCAAACAGATGGACTGGCGTCTCTAACAGTGAATTATTAAAAGCCTCTGCAGGATGGCTGAGACGTCGATCGGCGAGGACAACCCTGATTAAAGTCCGCGCCCATGTAGGCATTACTGGAAACGAGGGGGCTGATAGAGAGGCCGAGCGAGGGACCCAATTGGCATTCCCTAGCCTCCTAAACCTCGCTGTTCCCCCCCACCTCGCTACCCCCGGTATCCAACTCTCCACGGCTACGCAGGCGCTACTCTATCGGGCAATACTAGCGGGCCGTGTCCTAGAAGAGCGAATGGGAACCCTGACAATCCTAGAAAGAGTCAAATATGAAGTGGAGGACTGGACGGGAGACGTCCCAACACCTGCGAGGATATGGAAATCCGTACGAAGTCGTGTGATTAGCCGTAACATTAGAAACTTCCTGTGGAAATGCCTACACGATTCACTTAAAATGGGAGCGTGGTGGCACCATATACAAGGGAGTGAGTTGAATGCGGAGTGTGCAAACTGCAATTGCATTGAGTCAATGGAACATATGCTCACTGAATGTGCCTGCTCGGGGCAGGCTGTAATATGGCGGCTGGCGAGTCAGCTGTGGATCCAGGTTGGCGAACCCTGGCCCCTCATCACCCTGGGTACCATCCTAGGCAGCGGCCTGGCGACCTACAAAACAAAGGATGGCAAACCGGACCCCGGTAAACGGCGTCTGTTTAATGTCTTGATCACTGAATCTGCTCACCTTATATGGAAGGTTAGATGCGAGTTTAGAATTAAATGGGGAAGCCTACCTGACAAAAGAATCTCTGACCACGAAATCCGAAATAGATGGATAAACCTACTAAGCTCCAAGATCCAGATGGATATAATGTGCGCTGACGAAAGACGTTACAAAGGTAAAGCCACAGCGCTTTACCTTGTTCAAAGTACGTGGGGACGACTGTTAAAGACAGATAAGATTCGTGGTCTCAGTCCCGAGGACATTACCGGGTTTTTAGTGGGTATTGAAGACTGGCGGCCACCTTAGGCAGAAGCCGGCTTGGAGTCCCACACTCTTGAAAACTTCTCAAAGTGCCTAAAAGCATTTTCCCGGCTTGGATAAATTATATTTGACCACTCTCAACATTATGTCTTTATGCAAACTATTTCTCTTAACCCCTATGCTTTCCTCCTCCTCCATAAACATGCTGGCGACAGCCAGTCCCAATAGCTAAGACTCGGAAGGGTGGCCATGCTACTTGTTCCTTGTCTATTATGCTCCATAAAAAAAAAAAAAAAAAAAAAATTTACGTAGTCACAGTGCTATAAAGAAACGAATAAGCTGGATCCCATCCTCATGGAACTCGACCGACTTACCTTGGAACTGCCACGTGATTTAAAATCATACGAAGGACAATTCTAAGGAGCTTGATATCGGCGTGGGATGGATATACATTTTATGAATAAGATCAAAAGCAGATCGTACAGCCATAACGGCAGGGGTCCACACCATAAATTGCACAAAACCCCCTACTATGCGTCTACGTTTCAACACCACCACAGTAAGGTTTACGAAGAGAGTTCTCTCGGTAATAGGTCATAAGGAGATGTGGCGAAGTGGGGTTAGGGTGTATATATTATAATTGCGGGAAGGGATTGTTAGATCTGAAACTAGGAGAGGAGTTAATAAATGAGCGGAAAGGTAGATGAATGAATAATACCAGGGAGTCGGGGGGGTAAAATGCTGTGCATGACAGTTCAGTTTGATGAAGAAATTATGGTGTTTATCTTAGTGAAGGAAAGGACAGGATGGAATTTTCTTGGAGGGATCTGTATCCTCTACAACCAGTGGAAATAGATAAATGTATTAATATTCGTGCTTATTTCAGGTTAGGAGACTGGTTCGGGGATGTAGAGGAAAGCTTTTGCCTTATGATGAAATTTCGGGACAGAAGGTAACACAAGAGATAATACGGACGTAAATATCAAAAAACTCATAGCCATCACAAGCTCAGGCTTGAGGAGGGAAAACTACATCGATGGGCATATGCATATCCTTTAAGGGGCGAGGCAGCTGGCACTCGCCTTGCAAGTGTATAATGGAGATTACGAGAAAGTGCTGAGTTGGGTGGCTAAGCGTATAAAGGAGATTATAAGAGTACAAGCCTGGCGCCAAGAAAAGAATGAAGAGCATCCCGCATTACTCAATATGCTTACATGCCCATGGAGCTGCGATACCATTTAAAATTTGTGAACTCGGGGGTTCCAAGGAGCTTGAAAACGGCGTGGGATGGACACAATAAAGGTCGAGAACAAGATCGAAAGTAGGTTAGGGTGCAGAAATAAAAACAGAGTGAGAGGGTAGTGAACTAGGAATTTCGTAAACTACCCTATTCCCTCCTGCGGTTCAAGCCATAAGATGGTTCACGAATGGACATCTCCGTAATAAGTCAAGATGAAGCGTTAGCGCAGTTGTAGGGTGTGTAATTGCGCGAAGGGATTGTTAGGGGGCGAAAAAAGAGGATTAAATGTGGAACGAACAGGGAGGTAGATAAATTGATATTATCACAGAACGAGCTGTGAAAGAAGTGTGTACGAGTCCAGTCGATATAAAATCACGCTATGTATTCGCGCGAAGAAGAAGAGATGAGGGTATACGGTTGGAGGGCGCCGACATCCTTTAGTACATCCCGAATGCCTCAAATTCTGCTCATCTTCAAAAGGAGTATGGTTAAAACACGTCTTGAAGAAGTTATGAGACTGGCTCGGATGTGTAGAGGAAAAGTGCCACTAGCCTTACATATGCCGATGGTAGAGAATTTTGGGAGGGGAGGTAATTGAAGCAGATATAATACAGAGGTAAACAGTGAGAGAAATATCGAGAAAGATGCGGCCTGGGCTATGAGACAGAAGTGTTTAGGAGTTAAATTACACAGTGGGTTGGCAGGCATACTAAAAGATGATCCTTTAACAGCAAAAGGAGTTCCCTCTCTCTTTGCAAGTATCTTAATGAGCTTAGGATCAGGACAAAGAGGTGAGTGGGAGGGCCAACCGTGTAAAGGAAATTATATATTTAGAACGGCGCAAAGCAATGGTTGAGATCATCCCACGCGTTGATTATGTGTGCCTCTGTGACCCTGGAACCGCCAAACGATTTAAAATCGGATGAACGAGAGTTTCAAGGGGATTGAAACGGCTTGGGACGGTCACATTGCAGTTCGGGAGTAAAATCCGAAGCAAGTTGCTGAGGTGGAGAAACAAAAGCGTGTCGCAAAAACCGAAAGTGCCTGGCAAACCATATCAGGAAGTCAAAGAAGCGCCCAGGCATTATCAGGCCTCTTCAGGCAATGCTCAGGCACTGGTCAGGCACTGGTCAGGCTACACCAGGCCTGGGGGAAGCTTTAAATCCTGGCCAGGCCTAAGAACCCACTTTGATTTTTGTGACAGGATTTAGGTAGTTTCAGCTGCTAACCCTAATGTCAACATCAACAGAGAATAGTCGAAGGATCGAACCAACCTAGGATACATATCCTTGACCCACAAAAAGATAGTGTTATTATTGGCAGATATCAATGCAAATGAAAAGACGATATTTTCAAAAGAGGTCCCGTGGTGCGTTATGTCGTAGATCCATGTAAATACCTCCCTCACGCATTTGATCCTCTTTTGTTCATTTGCCGGCTTCTTCCTACTTATGTCCCTACTCAAACAATCCGATAGCTTGTTTGACTAATATTACCTAAACGTAGATTTTTTGCTGAATATTGTCGCCAATTAATCTATTTTCCATCCAAGCAGTTCACTACATTAGTACCATCCCATCTGAACCAATATTCAAACGTACCGCCGCAGTGTCAGGCTTCGGTGGCTCTGAATCTATGGGCACTCGATCTGTGATATAACTGATAGAGTAATCCACAAACGAAATAACATCCATCAAAATTCCAACGCCTTCCACTCCACGTGCTATAATCACAACCTGAGGTATGGTCTTCAAGTTCACATGTTACGTCGGCGACCTACCTTCCTTGTCAAAACGGTTCTCGTAGCTCCGCGTGAAAAGACCTAGTTTATTGATATTATCTGACACAATACCCAAAATTACCTCTTCCTCATCCTCTTGATAGGGTTTGTGCAGAAATAACTTAGACTTAGCCTAACTCGCTAGATTGGAATTAGATCCCTGAACTCTAAGATACTTAGACGTAAGTCTATTCCCTCGATATTGAATCAATATGGTTATATATATTGGCAAATACAATGCAATAATAAGGTAGTGATGGATGATAAAAAATACAAGTATATCAAGCAATCTTATAATGGAGACAAATACTTCGAAAGAGCAGGTGAAAGCGAATAAGAAGAAAAGGCGAAGAAATCAAGTCCGTGAGTGGCATACGTAGTTTTCATCATTAAAAGATAAGGAGTCTTTCATTCATCGTATGCGTCGTTCATCATTGATCGTTTAGTACGTTGCAGCAGCCGCGCGCCTCCTACGATAGCTCTCACAGCTCCCAACAGCCCCCGCGCAAACACAAGGATGAGCGCAATGAGCGCACCGAGGGTGAGCCAGTTCGCGTTGCCGTATTGCGCTTTGGCACCGACGTCGCGGAAACGGTCGCGGTCGCGGGCGATGCCCCAGAGGACCATGTCAATGACCCAGACGACGAGAGTGACGAGGAGCGCGAGCGTGGACGTGAGGGTCATGAAGATTGTGCCAATGCGGGAGTAGGCGGCGCCGCAGAGGCCGTAGAGCACTGCGAGGCCTGCAAGGCCCGCGGCGACAGGGTGGAGGACGAAGACGAAGGTGAGGTTGTGGACCACCGCGTTGTTTAGTTTGGTGTTTCTGCATAAAGTTTATGAGCAACGTGGAATAAAACAGTGATAAGCATGGAGACGTACTCAAGTAACCCTAGCCTTACTGTCCGTGAATAAAAGGGAACCAAATTTCAGTGAGAACGAAAAGAAAGAGAGTAAAGAAAAAGAAACAATGATCGAATCATAATGTGAAATAAACAGAACGGGATGCTAGCCAAAATCCCAATTCTCATTTATATCGCTTCCGACACTCTTTTCCGGATTCGTAGCCTTGACCGAAACGTTGAATAGGAAAGTCTTTGACTGTTTGGGATATGTCAAGGTATTAGCATAATACCATAACACTGCCACCCCTTAAGATAAATTCTGCGAATTGCTCCTAGGTATCGCTTCAATATCTGGAAGATTATCGAGTGCCTCTGTATTCAAGTTCAAGTTCTGGTCCCATCCTCGTTCGACCTCGCGGAAATCACTTTGGACGCTCGTAGGTCTCTTTAATCGCCACACTTCTAAAAGCCCCTATAGGAATATCAGTGGTAGGTTGGATAGCGACATGAGATCGAGACCTACATTGCTCATTCCAAATACCAAAAACGTAGCAAGGGGATCTAGAGTAGAAACATAAACAGTATCATCCTTATTTCAATTAGTGGCTGTGAGGATTACTTTTAAACTTACCCAAAGATTCAATAATTCTGTACACATTTCTGATACCCTGGTCACTTAGTTGGAGGGCTGAGAGAATGGTGGTTAATCTGAATATGGTCAAGGTGAGCAACGAAAGATCCAAATTCACAAAGAATACAAACGCCAAAGTCGCAAGTTCAATAACCGTGAACACGGCTATTCTCAAGATCAAATTAGTTTCTATCGATAACGTGTTCTTGTTTTTCATGAGAGAGACTTTTTTGGAATTGATGACTTGATAGATGATCGATGCTGATTTTTTGAACGATTCGTCGAATGAGTAATTAAGCTTCAAGAATTTGGTAAATCTTCTTACCCTCCATAAAAAGCTCAAGCAGAGAAAGCCCAGTCATGAAGAAGCCCACGAATCTTCGTCTGAAGATTCCAAGATATCCAGTGAGTTTTATTCCAGACACTGAAGGAATAAAACGCACATTCTATTGCTGGGAACGGTACGTACTTCACACCAAATTGTGTCCACCAACGTTCTTGGAGTAGACAATCCTAACTAGAATAATACTGCCGCATCAGAGTCTTTTATAAAAAGATGATTCTTAAAGGCTAAACTCACCCCAGTTGAACAACCAAACCAACAGATAAATGTCAGGTACGGGAGGCCTAGAATCTAGAGAAATAGGTATGAATTCGAGATGGTCATTGATTGACTCTAAGATTAAATATACTAAGCGGCGAAACCAACGGAACTGCGTGAAAGGCGAAACGTGTCCATTTATTTCAGCACGAACTTTGAACCATGTCTGGTGCAAATATATATGAGTTAAACTATAGACGGAGGTTGTTTGTTAGCTTCGACGCACATAGAGGACCAAACAAAACATTGCCATGCCAAACCTATCACACAGGTGGTTAGGCATACGACTACTGCAACAAATGAAGATGGACACACATTGGAGCAACTCCATCGAGGAGAAACGATTGTATCATGCACAACGCCTTTGGAGGAAGCTCGTCAGAGCCAAAATTCCCCACGAAAAGCCTGATCGATGTGGTTAGAAATGATAAGAGATAAAATGGTGAGGTTCTTTACAGGAGAGAAGCTGGGAATGTCGACAGCCATGTGGTAAAAATAAGGTTGGTAAGAAATGGATTGTTCCTTTGCGGAAGGGAATGGACACGCCAGAATGTTAACAAGAGAGCAAATAGGGCAATATTACCCAGGATAATGAATACATAGGAAAGTATACAGTAAGCAAACTGGAGTTGAACCTCCCCTGGCATTTGATAAAGATAATTGAAAGGAAAAAGGAAGAAAAGAAGAATACGACAGACTCACCAGGAGGTCGTTGGAAGTTCAGTGAATTCAGCACCAGTATTTATGCTTGAAGGTGCATCAATACACTAGGATACAGGATGCGTGATGTAGGAAAATCTGATGCCGTAGTCTTGCCCTGAAACCTGCTGTTGCTAATGATACTGAATTACCTGAGCCGACACCACATTCAGCTGCCTCTCCAGTGTCTGGCTGGCCCGGGTTGTCGATCAAATAATCCAGTTTGTTGATTTTCGAAAGATAACAACCCGTCGGCCAATGATAGGCACTTCCGCCAACAACGAGGTGACACAGGGATCAAGTATGATGTCGCAAAAATCAAAAATGCCTGGTCAGTACTGTTGACCATGTCAGGCATTGTCAGGTTGATGCCAGGAGGAATGTTGACCCGACGAGACCTGGCCAGACCTGGCTGACTTTGCTCCAACCTGGCAGTGACCTGATGAGACCTGGCCAACCTCACTCCAACCTGGCAGTGACCTGACGAGACCTGGCCAGACCTGGCCGACTTTGCTCCAACCTGGCAGTGACCTGATGAGACCTGGCCAACTTCACTCCAACCTGGCAGTGACCAGACGAGACCTGGCCAACCTCACTCCAGCCTGGCAGTGACCAGATCACACCTAGCCAACTTGGATCCTATCAAAAGAACCTGTGAAAATATCTTAGATCTGGAAACTGAAATAATAACCCTAATATCGAAATAGTTACAATATATTTACAAAATTAATATACATCTGTTGTGTGGTTATCCTATTAGTTATACTCAGGAAAAAATATTAGAATTCAATGGGAACAATTCATGAGCAATAATAATCAATAGTATAGGCATTTTAGTGACAAAGGATAGGAGAGCAGTCAGACAGCTATGCAGGTGGGGAGTAAATATAACTATTATAACTATTTCTCTTTGTTATAATATTCCTTATATACATAGAAACAACTTCTCCTAATTGACTTAGCTAAGATATCTAATATTGCAACCACAAGAAAAGAAATTCACTTTGGCCTATAACGCACCTAAAAATGGCACCGGGCAACGCTAGGGCGTCACGCGTGCTGCTGACATAAGCGGATTCAAAGGACGCCAGTGGCAAACTCACTCTACCATCTGTACCACCTCAAAAAACTCTTTTAAATTTATCCAAAAATGTTCTAAAATTGATATGATACATAATAATGACTATGATACATCAATCTAAGTAAAAAAACTATATTACGAGCAGAAAAGCAGGTTAGATTGCGAGAGACGCGACACGCATAATGGGCGCTTACACGGATATTAGCGTCCCTGACCCTCTACAGAAAGTACACTGTTACAATTGCCGCAACTCATATTCAGGCAGACTAAATCCTTTAAAATTTGTTTTAAATTAAAAGTCATGCAATAGCGAGATAGGGGTCTGTATATGTCTGCTCTAAGTAGTCTAGGTACCTGGATCAACACTGATTTTGACAGGATATTTTATTTTCTAACTCACCATTGCATGATCCAAATAAAGAAATGATTTTTCAAAGCATGGTTGGAATATTCTACGAGTCTCTGCGGCTGGAATTCGGTGTCTCGTTTTCGAGGGCAATGAACACGTGCGACCGACGCAGTGTCGGAGTTTGAATATTATATATGGTTGCCTGGTGCCACTAAAAATGTGCGTGCGGCGCCTCTGTCAGGTTTGCTCAAGGGGCTGAATGGGTCGATATTTAACTATTTATTTTATCACAAGTTTCTATTTCCTTTACATTTGCCATGTTAGAAAGCATTTCTCTACAGCTGTAGTACCCAGATATCCCGAATGATATCTGGAAACAAGCAAATGCCTCAATGGCATAATGGTTGCGCGTCTGAATTTTGGTTATGTCAGTGCCAAAGGGCCACGGTTCGAACCGCACGCAAGACAGATTTCTGAGCTAAGTTCTTCTAGTCAAATTTAAATAAATAAATAATCTTTGCAAAGGCAATAACAAAAGTAAGTAAGATACAAATACTAATACAAGATGTGATACAAAAAATAATAATATAAGATGAAAGTAAGTAATAAAAAGTAAAATTTTCACGAATTTCTGATAGTGACCTGACCATGCCTGACAACACCTGGCAATGCCTGGCCAGCCGAGGGGTTCTTTTCGACATCACCAGGCTGACCAACTCGACCCCTACCTGATGACCTGGTCAGGCCTGGTCAAGCCTGATTTCCCACTTTTGATTTTTGCGACACAGGGGTGCGATCCGGAAAATTCATAACACGCCCTACAATTGGCATACAGCGTTTCACGCTACCCCCGTAAGGTTTACAAATCGAATTCTCGCGCCACGATGAGGTGTCAGTGCAGTGGATTGTAAGGCGTGCGGGGATTGTTGGAGCCTTGGAAAGCGAAATTGAGAAGGTGTTAAAAAAATAAGAAAACATCGGATATGTAGATAAATCGATAATGAGAAAGAACTATTAGTAGCAGTCAAAGAAGCGCTGCAACCATTCAGATTCCATGGGTGGGTATCAGCGAGAATACATGATGAAATTTGCGAGCATCCATATCCTTTACGACGCCTATCGATTATAGACCTGTCCAGGCGTCGAGGTGTAAAGGAAAATCGTAGCCTTAGGATGGAGACTTTTAGGACGGAAACCCCTGAGATGATACGGAGGTCAACGCGGACAGAGAATATCATATCACGCGTAGATGTCTTAGGCTGAGGCTAAAAACGTAGGTATCGAAGACTTGAAATACGCAGTGGGCGGGGCATACGCAAATATCCCAACGCGGACAGAGAATATCATATCACGCGTAGATGTCTTAGGCTGAGGCTAAAAACGTAGGTATCGAAGACTTGGTATTTAATACGCAGTGGGCGGGGCATACGCAAATATCCTTTGACAGTGTCGCTGTACGAGCCGCTCTTTGCAACCGATATCATAATCGATTCAAAGAGGTGCTCGAGCAGGGGGGACTGTTAAAGAAGTTATACGGTTAGAACGGGGCAAGGAAATGAACGAACAAAGGTCATCTCACGCTACTTTCTGGGACCTGTGCCCCCACGTTCCTTGAAACTGTCACACAATTTTAATTCGTATGAGCGATAGTTCCAGGGACTTGAAAGCGGCGCGGGATGGACGGACAGTTTGAGAACATCAGAAGCATGTCGCAAAGGCGGGCTTATTAACCAGGATTTCCGTAAAACACAACGTATCGCAAAGAAAATACCCTAACAAGGTCTACGAAAGGAGTTCTCCATAATAGGTTACGATGGGGTGTAGCGAAGTGACTGTAGGGATGTAACTACGTGAAGGAATCATTGAAGAGATGCTTAAATAAATGATCGGGGAGGTAGATAAATCATTAATGACACCGAGCTAGCAGCAAAATAATGGGTT
>KN837180.1:233074-244604 GCA_000827215.1 Sphaerobolus stellatus SS14
GTAGACATCGCTCCACCACATCGTCTGAGGCAAGACGGTCGTCGAATCGCGAAGAAGGCCACTCGGAACGCCGGCGGTTGCGCACTTGGCGTCACATCATGGTCACACATCAGCCCGAGGCTCGACGACGCAGGCAGCGACGGACCAAGTGAGGACTTTGCTAAGGTTGCGTTTTCGCCATCGCATGAGGGCCAGCTGCAAAACGGCCGACGCGAGAGTCGAGGGCTGATAGGACTTGGACACGATGGGGGATGGAGATATAGTTCAAGAATAAGATTAAAGTAGGCAAACAGAAGCAAGGTTACTAGCCACGCCTTTCCTAATACACCCCACTTGCTCGAAAGTAAGAATCACAGTAAGATTTATGAGTCAAGTGCTCTTCATACTACGCTCGCCCCAATGAGGTGTTAGTGAAGCCTTGAGGAGGAAACCAGGGGAGGCTTAAAAAATTATCGGAGAAGTAAATAAAATCGATATTAAGCGCGAGCTGCCGAGAAAGAATGTGCAAGATAGTTCGCTTGATCAATAGGTTATGACACTGTATCTGAGCGAAGGAAAAGACATGATGGATTGGTTCTGAGGGCATCCGTATACTCTACGACCCCCGTAGAAAAATTGAATTAATATTTATCCCTGCAGACATTAGAATAATATTGAACGTTAAGAGGCTTATCTGGGGAGGTAGAGGAAGGTATAGCTTTATGAAGGAGATTCTGGGATGGAAGGTAATTAAACCCAGAGATAATAGGGATGTAAACTGAGCCGGAAAATATCAGATAGCTCGACGCCATCATGATCCCGAGCTGAGGCCAGAAAGCACATTGAAGCTTGAAGGGTGAAGATCACACGTAGGGATTATAATGAGCTTAGGATTAAGACAAAGAGGTGAGTGGGGTGGCCAACCGTGTAAAAAAATCTATGTGGTTACAGTGCTGAAAGAAACGGATAAGCTGCATCCCACGGTCATGGAACTCCACCGAGTTACCTTGGAACTACCACATGATTTAAAATCATACGAAGGAGCATTCCAAGGAGCTTGAAGTCGGCGTGGGATAAATATATAGTTTAAGAAAAAAGATCAAAAGCAAATCGTACAGCCATAATGGCAGGATTCCACACCATAAATTGCACAAAATCTCCTGCTATGCATCTATGTCTCAACCTCACCACAGTAAGGTTTGCGAAGAGAGTTCTCTCGGTAATATAGCATAATGAGGTGTGGCGAAGTAGGGTGTAGGGTGTATATATTATAATTGCGGGAGCGATTGTTAGAGGGGAACTTAGGAGAGGAGTTAATAAATGAGTAGACAGGTAGATAAGTACCAAAGAGTTGAGAGGTGAAATAGTGTGCACAGTTCGGTTCAATGAAGAAATTATAGTGTTTATCTTGGTGAAGGAAAAGACATGACGGAATTTTCTTGGAGGCATCTGTATCCTCTACAACCTGTGGAAACAGATAAATTTATTTTCTCTACCGGTATTATATTAATATTCCTGCTCATTTAAGGTTAAGAGACTGATTCAAGGATGTAGAAGAAACCTTTTGCCTTATGATGAAATTTTGAGACAGAAGGTAACGCAGAGATAATACGGACGTAAAATAACAAAAAACTCATAGCCATCTCAAGCTCAGGCTAAAAGACAAAAACATTGAGGAGGGAAAACTACATCGGTGGGGCTTATGCACACCCTTTAAGGGGCGAGACAGCTGACACTCGCTTTGCAAGTGTATAATCGAGATTGCGACAAAGTGGTGAGTGGCCTGGCCAACCGTGTAAAGGAGACTACATGGTTATAACGCCGCAGAGGAAAGAATGAAGGTCACACCACGCGCACTCAATCTGGTTAGGTGCCTTGGAATTGCCATATGAATTAGGCTCGCATGAACATGACTTCCGAGGAGCATGATAGCGGTGTGGGGTGAACAGTCCTCATGCAGAAACAGCATCATAAGTTCCGAAACGCACCTCACCAAAAGCCCTAAACACCGCAGGAAGGTTTATGAAGTGGGTTCTCCATAATAAGCCCCAATGAGGTGTTAGCGAAGTTGTTGGGTGTGTGACAGAAGGAATAGAGAGGGGACGTAAGCGAGGATTAAATAAATAACAAATGATTGAAGAGGTGGATAAATTGATGATGGCCCAGAGTTAGCGGTGAAAGAAGTGTGTACGAGAGTCCAGTCGATGAAAAATCATGGTATGTATTCGAGCGAAGGAAAAGAGATGAAGGTATACGCTTGAGGGCGCCGATATCCTCTAGTACACCCTGAATACCTCAAATTCTGTTCATCTTCAAAAGTAGTATGGTTAAAATACATGTTGAAGAAGTCATGAGACTGGCTCGGATGTGTAGAGGAAAGGTGCCGCTAGCCTTACATATGCCGGTGGTTGAGAATTTTGGGAGGGGAGGTAATAGAAAGCAGATATAATACAGATGTGAACAGTGTGAAAAATAACGAGAAAGCTGAGGCCTGAGCTACGAGACAGAAGTGTTTAGGAGTTAAATTACACAGTGGGCCGGCAGGCATACTCAAAGATGATCCTTTAACGGCAAAAGGATTTCCCTCTCTCTTTGCAAGTATCTTAATAAGCTTAGGATCAGGACAAAGAGGTGAGTGGGATGGCCAACCGTGTAAGGGAAATTATATGGTTAGAACGGTGCAAAGCAATGAGGGCATCCCACACTTTGATTATGTGTGCCTCGGTGACCTTGGAACCGCCAAACGACTTAAAATCGCATGAATGAGAGTTCCAAGGAACTCGAAACGGCGTGGGATGGACACATTGCAGTTTGAGAATAATCAGAAGCAAGCTGTTGGAGCGGAAAAACGAAAACGAAGGTGCGACCCGGAACGTGCGTAAAACACCCTACAATCGGCATACGGCATTTCACGCTACCCCCGTAAGGTTTACAAATCGAGTTCTCTCGCCACGATGAGGTGCCAGTGCAGTGGATTGTGGGGCGTGTAATTGCGTGAGGGGGCTGTTGGAGCCTTGGAGGGCGGAATTCAGAGGGTATTAAATAAATAAGAAAGCATCGGAGATGTAGATAAATCGATAATGAGAGAGAACTAGCAGTAGCGTTCAAAGAAGTTCTGCAACCATTCAGATCCGATGGGTGGGTATCTGAGCGAAAATACATGATGGAATTTGCTGGCATCCATATTCTAATCCTGGTCAACCAGTATTCCGCGCTAACCATTATATTGTTCTCTCTTTCCTTATATTATGAATGGACTACTTACATAAGCACCGAACTTGTAACCCGTACCTAGTACATGTAAGCCGTCCTTGTTCGTGGACATATACATAGTGGTCCTGTCAAGTTGTGTGGCCGCTCAGTGAGCCCTATAGACGACGGGCTTTCACATATCCTCTACGGCGCCACTCGAAGGTGTGATTCATATTGCGCTCTACAAGCATTATATTCACTTGTTGAAGAGGTTGTAGACCGGTCAAGGCATCACGATGTAGAGGAGAACCGTAATCTTATGAGGAAGACCTTTGGAAGGGAAAACCTTGAAATAATACGGAGGTCAATAGGGACGGAAAATATCATATCGTGCGTAGAGTTCTCAAACTGAGCCTAAAAGACATAAGTGTTGAAGAATTAGACTACACAGTGCGCAGGACATACGCAGATATCTCGTGACAATTACGCCTCCACGAGCCTCCCTTTGCAACTGATATTACAATTGATTTAAAAAGGTGCTCGAGCAGGGGAGACTGTTAAAGGACTTATACAGTTAGAACGGCGCAAAGGAATGAACGAACGAGGGTCATACCACGCTACCTTCTGGGACCACGTTCCTTGGAGTTGTCATAGAATTTAAATTCGTATGAGAGAGAGTTCCAGGGGCTTGAAAGCGGCATGGGATGGACATACAGTCTGAGAAGAACATCAGAAGCATGTCGCAAAGGCGAGTTTATTAGCCAGTGCCTGGACCGGTCTACAACCTCTTCAACAAGTGAATATACTGCTTATAGAACGCAATATAAATCACACCTTCGATTGGCGCCGTAGAGTATATGTGAAAGCCAAAGAAATACCCCAGTAGGCTTACGAAAGGAGTTCTCCGTAATAAGTCACGATGAGGTGTAGCAAGGCGATTGTAGGGGTGTAATTGCGTGAAGGAATCATTGGAGAGAGGCTTAAATAAATGATCGGAGAGGTAGATAAATCATTAATGATACTGAGCTAGTAGTAAATTAATGGGTACGGCAGTTCTGTTGGAGGAATAACTCTATATCTGAGCAAAGGAAAAGACGTTAGAGGACATCCATATCCTCTACAACGACAAAGGTCGGATTTTATATTACTCTCCACAAGGGGTATATTCATCCTTGTTGAGGAGGCTATAAGACTGTTTTGTATATATAGAGGAAAGTCGTCGCACAATTAAAAAAAAAGTAAAATCAAAGCTCGTTGAATTGCAATTCACTCCTTAGGTATCGCTTCGAAAGACTGCACAACTGAAAGCTATTGAAGAGGACGGCAGGCACGGGGGATATATATACCGTGCTTTTTCATCGACTGGACTCTCGTGCACACTTCTTTCACCGCTAACTCTTCATCATCAATTCATCCACCTCTCCAATCATTTGCTGTTTATTTAATCCTCGCTTACTTCCCCTCTCTATTTATTCTGTTACACACCCAACAACTCCGCTAACACCTCACTGGGGCTTATTATGGAGAATCCACTTCATAAACCTTCCTGCGGTGTTTTCTCGGCGGTATGAGCTACTTTCGACATGAATTGAAATGATATCCTCTCGACTCTGACGTTTTGCGATATCATGTTTAATTCACTTAACTGCCCACGAGTGCTTCATAAACTCCCGCGTCCAAAGAGCCCAGTCAAGAAATATCCCAAGGCCGAATCTCGACTATAGGGAGCAGCGGTGCGTCACCAGATGCGAAAATCGAGAGCATGGCAAGTGGGATCGCGTGTATTGAAAAGCCTTTAGATAGCGGGTTCTGTAGCTATTAAAAAGTGGTAGAGTGGGAGGAAAACATCATTCAAATCGAGCAACGCAAACAACATATACAAGTGTGAAAAAAGAAAGCTTCGATGGTCCTGATATTAGAGCTCATCATATGTCGTTTGCAGTCACTCGATTGCTAGGTGGTTGCAAATCATCAGTACATTCATCTCAGAGGTTTTGCCTGATCAATGGATAAATGACAATATGGATTTCTACCATCTCTGCAGATCCTAGATGCACTGTTGTCATCTTGATGTCTATATGTGGTCCTTTGATGCTCACTGAAACTACACATTCAGAATGTCATGTTATTATGAAGAAGTGTGTTTTAATATTATTATTCTGACAGAGTCACATAAGACTAATCTGATTTATTTATTTAGGTACAGCATTGATTATATTATTGGTACTGATTGTGCAAGCCTGGTACCTGCTATGACTGCTACCACTATGGCAAGGGTTTTGCAGCTCATATCCTCATTCAAGCTGTCACCAAAGGATGCAATTGAAGAAGCCTGTGCACAAAGGATACTGGGAATGTATACCAGAATCATCTTGATGACACTTGTTCAGAAGCCAGGTCACAATAATTTTGATGTGGACGATATAATGTTCTCATATGCAGCAGGCACTGTCAGAGTGCATGGCTTAATAAACCCAATCTGCATACATTGTGGTTCTAATACCAAGGAAGAACAACATAAGCACAAGTGGTTTTTCAAATGCCTAGATTGCAAGAGCAAAACTGGTGCTGTAGAGTGTCCTTTGGATGTTAGTGGAGCAGTGCGAAAGGATTTAACTGACTGGGTGTGGATTCAGGGCAAGAGACCTTCCTGGGATGACTACCCAAATATTTGGGTATTGAACAAAAAGGAAGCTGTACCTCCCAAGAATAAATGCAAGGAAAGAGCAATAACTGGGACTACAGGAATGCCAAGTTCACTCCCCAAAATAGCTGGAGAAGAAGATAGCCAATCTTCTCCAGTTCCCTAATCTGAGCCTGTGGATCTCCAGCTATTTTGGGGAGTGAACACAGCATTCCTGTAGTCCCAGTTGTTTCTCTTTCCTTGCCTTTATTCTTGGGAGGTATCCTTTTGTCCAATACCCAAATGTTTGGGTAGTGATCCCAGGATGGTCTCTTGCCCTGAACCCACACCCAGTCAGTTAAATCCCTTCACACTGCTCCAGTAACATCCAAAGGACACTCTACAGCACCTGTATTGCTCTTGCAATCTAGGCATTTGATAAACCACTTGTGTTTGTGTTGTTCTTCCTTGGCATTAGAACCAAAATGTATGCAGATTGGGTTTGTTAAGCCATGCACTCTGACAGTGCCTGCTGCATATGAGAACATTATATTGTCCACATCAAAATTATTGTGACCTGGGTTCTGAACAAGTGTCATCAAGATGATTCTGGTATACATTCCCAGTATCCTTTGCACACAGGCTTCTTCAATTGCATCCTTTGGGACAGCTTGAATGAGGATATGAGCTGCAAAACCCTTGCCATAGTGGTAGCAGTTATAGCAGGTATCAGGCTTGCACAATCAGTACCAATAATATAATCAATGCTGTACCTAAATAAATTAATCAGATTAGTCTTATGTGACTCTGTCAGAATAATAATGTTAAAACACACTTCTTCATAATAACATGACATTCTGAACGTGTATGAGAATCAAAGGACCACATAGACATCAAGATGACAACAGTGCATCTAGGATCTGCAAAGGTGTTCAACACTTTCTTGCCAAAGAATCCTTCTAACCACTATGAAAAAAGTGAAATATGATGAGTCATCGGTTTTCAGGAAAGCAGGTTGTTAGGTACTTACATCATGAAGTATACTTGCAGTTGGTTTCTTTTTGCCTCTTGCAGGCTTGACACAGACATATCCTATATTGATGTTGGCATGGGTGTCTAGCACCAAGTTGATAATTAAACCATCCTGGATAACTTTGTTTATGAAGGAAGAAATATGATCCAATGTAGTGGCATCAGTCCTAGTTCCATTCATGTAAATAACACAAGTGTGCATCTGAATGATAAAGGTTAGTGAATCATATTGGTAAAATTAAAATTTTGTTGATTATATGAGAAAGCAGACCTTGTGAGCATCCAACATAATTGGAATTGCTTCAAGTGTTGATTGCATTACAGAGACAATTGGATTCATTTTTTTCATAAGAGTGGTCTCTTCGAGAGCAAAGATGATGGTGAGGACTGGATGAGTATCTATATCAAAATGAGGATGTGGAAGTTCTTTTGACCATCAACCATCAACCCACTCAATTAATTCATTAGAATCATAAACAAACCATCAGCAAGATATTATTGTACTCACAGGCCAGTCCATGTTGGTATTTCTCCTGCACTTTACACACAACCAGTTTGCAGGATTTTCTTTATATACCATTCCAATTTCTGGTTTCATACAACCAGTTTGACTTACTGTCTCTGCACAGCAGATCATTGCACAACATTGAGAACAAACAAACATGTGCCCTCTGTCAAAGCAAATTGCACAAGCTCCTTTCTGTTAAGAGAATTAAATGAAACTCAAATCAATCAAGTAAGGACATATATCTGCTTGGTTTCCATATTCCCTCAATGGTTGAACTGGTTCCCTGTCCTCTGGAGCACCTTGAGGCAGAATTGGTGTGACTGTATCTGCCTCTGCAGCTCTCATCAGTCTAGTTTCTCTTGTGACCACTTTTCTTACGGTGGGCACTTCATTTAAAACAATAATAGTTGCAGTTAACACAATGAAACTGCACCACTTTTATTATACATACTCCATAGGTTAGTCTCTTGAGGTTGAACATGCCTACAACTTGTACTGATAGTTTTGTTACTGTTGGCACTAGACATGGTGGTAAGAGACAAGGAGCAAGTAGAAGCTTCTCAGAGCATGGCCTCCTATATGAAAGTCACACTTCTTTCATGCCATGAGGTGTACTATTCTTAGCAAAGAGCATAAAAATAAATGTCAGGTGCACATTTTGGTAAATCCATGTTAGTTTCATATCCCGTAATTTTCGTGGATTTTCTGTGCATTTTCCTAATTTGTTTCAATTTTTCTATTCTGAGAATGTAGCTTGACAATCACACTTCTTTCATACCATGAGGCGTACTATTCTTAGCAATGAGCGCAAAAATAAATTTCAGCTGCGCAGTTTGGTAGATTTGTGTTAAATCCGAGTCTCATAATTTTCGTGGATTTTCTGTGAATTACCCTAAATTTCTCTGATTTTTCTGGCCTGAGAATGTGGCTTGAAACCGCGTGCGCGAGCCAAAGAAACTAAGCGCCGGATTAAGCGCCGGCTGGATGGGCCTGGGCACGCTCACCGTGTCTCGTGTCCTCCAGCCATTGAGGATGATGCTGGGCCCCCATTCTTTTACAGTACATCAGGAAACCTGGCACGCGCGCGTCTTAGCGTCGGTGGTAGAGGGCGGTATGAGCGGTAGACAGAGCTATCTAGTCATAGATAGTGCTATATATCATATTTAGCGAATCCGCAATAGCCTACCTCGCCTACCACGGGCGTCTCTTCTAGGCGAACTAGGTAGGCTATCTAGTGCTATATACATTTTGCAAGCTTTGCTGATGTAACTTCTACCACCTCCCATCCACCCCCACCCGCTCATCGCCGCCCGCCACCGCCCGCTGCCTTCCACGCGCCCTCTAAGCGGCCACCCGTGCCCTCACCAACAGCCGGCCCCTACGGCCCCCCTAGGACGTCGCGGTGCGCACATTTTGCGTACAGCGACGCTCTAGGGGCCCAACCCCGCTATCTTGAAGGAATATCTCTTACGACGTGTTCAGCACGGTATTCACATCGACCACGTCAGGCAGACGAATATTCCCCATCCTCAAAACACTGGAAATTACACTCGTAGGCACTCCATTGATACCCCGTGAAGAGGTTGTTTCTCAACTACTCCAGGTTCCCAAACTCCCTCGATTAAAGGTCTCTCCTGGGCAAAACGACCTCGTCGCTTTCGATCACTCACCGCCACTTCTTTTGGTCTCACTCCATACCCATGGAGAAAGACTAGGAATATGTAGGGTCATTTAAGATCGGATGCTATGTTTAAACAGCGATGGCAATAGTCCCGAGAATAGTAGACTGAAGCGCCAGCTCTAATTGTAGACAGAGTTAGACACTCTGCTCTAACTTTGGAAACACAAGCCTAGGTATGACGAGAACAATGCAGGAATAAAAGTACGTCGATCACGGATGATAAATGATATCAATAAAATAAACTATCTCAGCGTGGCATTTTCTCTAACCACACACCATGTTTTCGTCGCAACCTTCCAATTCCCGTTTCCATCTTTTCGCTCCATAAAACAGAACAGTTCCAACCATGAAGAGGAAACAAAAGCGGGGGTGCGACCCGGAACATGTGTAAAACACCCTACAACCGGCATACGGCTTTTCACGCGGCCCCGTAGGGTTACAAAGGGAGTTTTCCTGCCACGATGAGGTGTCAGTGCAGTGGATTGTAGGGCGTGCGGGGAATGTTGGAGCCTTGGAAAACGAAATTGAGAGGGTGTTAAATAAATAAGAAAGCATCGGATATGTAGATAAATCGATAATGAGAGAGAACTAGTAGTAGCGGTCAAAGAAGCGCTGCAACCATTCAGATTCGATGGGTGGGTATCAGCGAAAATACATGATGAAATTTGGGGGCATCCGTATCCTCTACGACGCCAATCGATTATAGACCGGGTATATTCACTTATTGAAGAGGATATAGCCCGGTCCAGACATCACGATGTAGAGGAAAATCGTAGCCTTAGGATGGAGCTTTTTGGGACGGAAAGCCCTGAGATGATACGGAGGTCAACAGAGACGGAAAATATCATATCGCGCGTAGATGTCTCAGGCTGAGGCTAAAAACGTAGGTATCGAAGACTTAAAATACACAGTGAGCGGAGCATACGCAGATATCCTTTGACAGTGTCGCTGCACGAGCCGCTCTTTGCAACCGATATCATAATCGATTCAAAGAGGTGCTCGAGCAGAGGAGACTGTTAAAGGAGTTATACGGTTAGAACGGGGCAAGGAAATGAATGAACGAAGGTCATCCCACGCTACTTTCTGGGACCTATGCCCGCACGTTCCTTGGAATTGTCACAAAATTTAAATTCGTATAAATGAGAGTTCTAGAGGCTTGAAAGCGGAATGGGATGGACATACAGTTTGAGAACATCAGAAGCATGTCGGAAATGGGGACTTATTAATCAAGATTTTTCGTAACCTCCCCAAACTCTCGCCATGATAACACCCCAGTAGGTTTACGAAAGGAGTTCTCCATAATAAGTCATGATGAGGTGTAACAAAGTGATTGTAGGGGTGTAATTGCGTGAAGGAATCATTGGAGAAAGGCTTAAATAAATGATCGGAGAGGTAGATAAATCATTAATGACAGCGAGCTAGCAGTAAAATAATGGGTTTGGCAGTTCACTTGGAGGAACAAATATGGTGCGTATCTGAGTGAAGGAAAAGACGTTAGAGGACATCCATATCCTCTGCATCGATACGAAAATTCTATATTACCCGCAAGCGGTATATTCATGAATTCATGCAACGGCAAATCACTCGTTAGGTATAGCTTCGAAAGGCTGCACAATTGAAAGCTATTGAAGAGGACGGCAGGCACGGGGGACGAGGCAAACATGGATCACACGAGGTGCTATGCCCCTAAGCGATGTCGATATTTACATTGGGGCCAGGGCTGCGGGGCGTTGAACCAGCCAGGAGCATCCAGCAGGCGAAATGAGACTACGGAAAAGAAGAAACCTGGAGAAACAATACGGACTCTAGACACCTGGCGGCCCTCTTCACCTACTGTGTTATCTTCACAAGCCCTCAGAATTAAGCTGCAATTTTATCGAAGGGACAAGAAGAAATACGGGGTGAATCTGTGTAAAGGAATCGGCGGAGGCGAAATTGAGTAAAAGGTAAATCTCGGATGTGAGGTCATCTGCATCAGGAAACCTGGCACGCGCACTCTTAGCGCCGGTGGTAGGGGGCTGTATGAGCGGTAGACAGAGGTATTTTAATTTGGCGCTAGATAGTGCTAGACCCGGAAAATTCATAACACGCCATACAATCGGTATACGGCATTTCACGCTACCCCTGTAAGGTTTAGTTCTCTCGCCACGACGAGGTGTTAGTGCAGTGGCTTGTGGGGCGTGTAATTGCGCGAGGGGGTTGTTTGAGCTTTGGAGGGCGAAAATGAGAGGGGATAAATAAATAAGGAAGCATAGAGGATGTAGATAAATCGATAATGAGAGAGAGCTATTAGTAGCGGTCAAAGAAGCGCTGCACCCATTCAGATTCGATGGGTGGGTATGTGAGCGAAAATACATGATGGAATTTGCTGGCATCCATATCCTCTACGACACCAATCGAAGGTGTAGTTTGTATTGCTCGCTACATGCAGTATATTGACCTGTTGAAGAGGTTATAGACCGGTTCAAGCGTCACGATGTAGAGGAAAATCGTAGCCTTACGTTGGAGATTTTTG
>KN837180.1:245019-258936 GCA_000827215.1 Sphaerobolus stellatus SS14
TCGTAAAACGCCCCAAACTCTTGCCATCACAACACCCCAGTAAGTTTACGAAAGGAGTTCTCCATAATAGGTCACGATGAGGTATGGCGAAATGATTGTAGGGGTGTAATTGCGTGAAGGAGTCATTGGAGGGAGGCTTAAATAAATGATCGGAGAGGTCAATAAATCATTAATGACACCGAACTAGCCGTAAAATAATGGGTTTGGCAGTTCAGTTGGAGGAATAACTCAGTGTCTCTGAGCGAAGGAAAAGACGTTAGAGGACATCCATATCCTCTACATCATCAAAGAACGAATTTTATATATTACTCTTCACAAGCGATATATTCACCCTTGTTGAGGAGGCTATAAGACTGTTTTGTATATGTAGAGGAAAGTCGTCCCACGCGCGGCGGAGGATGTAAGTAGTAGCGATACGAGTATGGATAGAAATATATAGAACGTCATGCACTAGATGGGTATGTACACGGGGAGAAATGATAATGCACGGAGACGCCGCGAGGCACGAACACGGAACCGAGATAGGGTCGAGGAGCCGGCATCTTACTCCAGCTCTCGATTCCTTTACCTCCTCGTAGACATCGCCCCACCACATCGTCTGAGGCAAGACGGTCGTCGAATCACGAAGAAGGCCACTCGGAACGCCGGCGGTTGCGCACTTGGCGTCACATCATGGTCACACATCAGCCTGGTGAGGACTTTGCTAAGGTTGCGTTTTCGCCATCGCATGAGGGCCTGCTGCAAAACGGCCGACCCTGGAACACATCGCGAGAGCCGAGGGCTGATAGTACTTGAACACGGCGGGGGATGGAGATACAGTTCAAGAATAAGATTAAAAGCAGGTTGAGGCTAAAAACGTAGGTATCGAAGGGTTAATTTACGGTGGCGGGGCATACTCAGATATCCTTTAATGAGTCCATGTCCACGAGCCGCTCTTTGCCACCGATATCATAATTGATTCAAAGAGGGTGCTCGAGCAGAGGAGACTGCTAAAGGAGCTATATAGTTAGAACGACGCAAAGAAAAGAACGAACGAGGGTCATCCCACGCTACTTTCTAGGACCACGTTCCTTGGAGCTATAAGGGAATTTAAATTCGTATGAGCGAGAGTTCCAGGGGCTTGAAAGCGATGTGGGGCCTACCTACCACGGGCGTCTCCTGTAGGCGGAGTAGGGGGAGAGAGAGACCATATCAAATTAAAGTGCGCGAAGCGCTTAAGGCGCTTATGGTGCACTATCTTTATAGTTGGGTCCTGCGCTCCGCTACGGTTATCATTAAACTCGTGCACTACGTTGGGGTCAGGTGAAGCTTAGAAAATTCAGATGTTTAATTATTTGATGCTGTCATGGAAGCATATCTGTGATGCAAAAGTAGGATTTCAGGTGCCTAGTGTCGAAAGCTGACCTTGGAGTATTTATACTATTGTGCAAGAATCATCATCCTTGTAAAGCTGCAGCTCTTCAATGTGTCATAAAGCATACGCTGCATATCTCCTCGGACCCGATGAATGAGCTCCTAAGTCCTATAGAGTCATTAAGCATGATGTTTTGACTCTTAAAACTGTATTCCTCGTCTGAATAAATTGCGGGCCGTTGGAGAATATCTCTGACACATAGTAAATACTGAAATTGACTCGTCACATTGGTTCTTTCGTTGTGAGTCAGCAACTTATGCAGAAAATATGCTTTCGGAGCCGTAGAAAGATTTAACTGACTCATTCAGAGTCATCTTCAGAAACATCAGTCAAAGCATTGACTCATTGATAGTGTATATAAGGTGAGAAAGAATGGCGGCATAACAAAACAGCAGGGTTTGTAGAAAGCTTAGGATACGATTTATACATGAGGCCGCTATCGAGTGGTAGTGTAGTATTATAGGGAAGATAATCACTTCTGTATCCCGCTGATGCAGGGAGTGGCGGCATGGTTATAACCTGCCGCGCTTCTCAGTCTGGTTGCAGCCTGAATCTATGTCTCTTGTCATGTGCAGGAATCCCACTTCCATTATCCGTGGAAGCAGGCAAAACTTCCTATGCCTCCAACGTGTTCTAGTCTTGTGGGGAGGCTCCCTAGTGCTATATACACTTTGCACACTTTGTTGATGCAGCGACGGAAGGAATCCCAAGAATAACACTAAGGCAAACAAGGACGGAAAGTATCAAACGAAAGTATGGGTGAGGAGTTCAGCGATTCAGCCTGCTTACCCCCCATCTCTGAAATTTGTAACTTATTCAACGATGGATCAAAAATATAGTACAATTTTATTGACAGGAAGGGCGGAGCCGCACGTATGTAAGGGAACTGTTAGAGGCAAAATAGAAAAATATGCAGCCCACTCGTAAGGTTATTTGGACGGAATGTACCCCAAAGCAAGGGCGGAGATTCTGGCGGAATAGACACAGAAAATCTCGGAAAGCTTGGAGTCATCCCAAGCTGCGGCTAAGAGAAGGAGGCTTTGAACGGTATACTGCGAGTACACGGACGGAGCATATAAGGATTCTTTACTGACATCATTCCCAATTATCATGCTTGATCCAAAATTGCGACAAAGAGGTTATCAGGAGAGTCAATCTGTGTAAAGGAAATACCATGGTTGCAAATTTATCACAAGGAAACAAGCAAGGTCATCACACACCGACATTTAACTCTTGGAACTGACACACAATCCAAAATCGTAGGAACGAGGATTCCAAGGGTTTGAACACGGTGGGGGGTGGAAATACAGTTCAAGGATAAGATCAGAATAGGCTCATTGTGCGGAAACAGAAGCAAGGTTGCTAACCATGCATTTCCTAATACACTCCACTCGCTCGAAAGTAGGAACCACAGTAAGAGGTACGAATCAAGTGCTCTTCATACTATGCTCGTCCCAATGAGGTGTTAGTGAAGGTTTAGGGTGTATAACAGCGGAAAAGAATTGTTTGGGAGAAAATCAGGGGAGGCTTTTAAAAGTAGTTGGAGAGGTAAATAAAATCGATATTAAGCGCGAGCTGCCGAGAAATAATGTGCACGATAGCTCGGTTGATCAATAGGTTATGGCACAGTGTATCTGAGCGAAGGAAAAGACATGATGGAATGGCTTTGATGGCATCCGTATCCTCTACAATCCTAGTGGAAAAATCTGAAATAATATTAATCTCCGCAGACATTAGAGTAATATTGAAGGTTAAGAGACTCATCTGGGGAGGTAGAGGAAGGTTTAGCCTTATGAAGGACAATTTGGGATGGAAGGTAATTAAACCCAGAGATGATAGAGATGTGAACTGGGCCAGAAAATCTCAGAAAGCTCGAAGCCATCATAATCTCAAGCTGAGGCTATAAGACATATTAAAGCTTGAAGGGTGAAGGGTGAAGATTACACGTAGGGATCATAATGAGCTTAGGAGTAAGACAAAGAGGTGAGTGGGTGGCCAACCGTGTCAAAGAATTTACGTAGTTACAGTGCTATAAAGAAACGAATAAACTGCATCCCATGCTCACACAACTCCCGGAAATACCTTGGAACTGCCACTTGATTTAAAATCATACGAAGGAGAGTTCCAAGGAGCTTGAGATCAGCGTGGGATGGACATATAGTTTAAGGGATAAGATCAAAGCAAATCGTACAGCCAAAATATTAGGGTTCCACACCATAAATTCCAAAAAAACCCCTGCTATGCGCCTACGTCTCAACCTCACCACAGTAAGGTTTACGATGAATGTCCTCTCGGTAATAGGGCATAATGAGGTGTGGCGAAGTGGGTAGTAGGTGTATATATTATAATTGCGGGAGCGATTGTTAGAAGTGAAACTAGGAGAGGAGTTAATGACTGAGCAGACAGGTGGATAAATACCAGGGAGTTGGGAGGTAAAATAGTGTGCACAGTTCGGTTCGATGAAGAAATTATGGTGTTTATCTTTGTGAAGGAAAAGACATGATAGAATTTTCTTGGAGGCATCTGTATCCTCTACAACCAGTGGAAACAAATAGATGTATTTTCTCCACCGGCATTACATTAATATTCATGCTCGTTTGAGGATAAGAGACTGATTCGAGGATGTAGAAGAAAACTTTTGTCTTATGATGAAATTTGAGACAGAAGATAACGCAGAGATAATTCGGACGTAATATATCAAAAAAACTCATAGCCATCTCAAGCTCAGGGTTGAGGAGGGAAAATTACATCGACGGGGCTTATGCATATCCTTTAAGGGGCGAGGCAGCTGACACGCGCATTGCAAGTTTATAATGGAGATTGCGACAAAGTGCTGAGTGGGGTTGCCAAGCGTGTAAAGGAGATTATGTGAGTACAAGCCTGGCGGTAAGAAAAGAATGAAGGGCATTCCGCACTATTCAATGCTGCTCACATGACCTTGGAACTGCGATACAATTTAAAATTTGTGAACTCGAGGGTTCTAAGAAGCTTGAAAGCGTGGTGGGATTGTCACAATAAAGGTCGAGAACAAGATCGAAAGTAGGTTGGGATGCAGAAATAAAAACAGAGTGACAGGATGATTAACTTGGAATTTCGTAAAACACCCTAATCTCTCCGGCGGTGCAAGCCACAAGTCGGTTTTCGAATAGACTTCTCCGTAATAAATCAAGATGAGGCGTTAGCGCAGTTTTAGGGTGTGTAATTGCGCGAAGGGATTGTTAGGGGGCGAAAATGAGAGGATCAAATAAACAAGGAACGAGCAGAGAGGTAGATAAATTGATATTATCCCCGAACTAGCGGTGAAAGAAGTGTGCACGAGAGTCCAGTTGATGAAAAATCATGGTATATATTTGAGCGGAGGAAAGAGATGATGGTATACGCTTGGAGGGCGCCGATATCCTCTAGTACACCCTGAATGCCTCAAAGTCTGCTCATCTTCAAAAGGAGTATGGTTAAAACACGTCTTGAAGAAGTTATGAGACTGGCTCGAATGTGTGGAGGAAAGGTGCCACTAGCCTTACATATGCCGGTGGTAGAGGATTTGGGGAGGGGAGGTAATTGAAACAGATATAATACAGAGGTAGACAGTGAGAGAAATGTCGAGAAAGCTGCGGCCTGGGCTACGAGCCAGAAGTGTTTAGGAGTCAAATTACACAATGGGCCGACATACTCAAAGATGATCCTTTAACGGCAAAGGGAGTTCCCTCTCTCTTTGCAAGTATCTTAATAAGTTTAAAATCAGGACAAAGAGCTCAGTGGGATGGCCAAACGTGTAAAGGAAAATATATGATTAGAACGGCGCGAAGAGAGCATCCCACGCTTTGATTATGTGTGCCTCTGTGACCCTGGAACCGCCAAACGACTTAAAATCGGATGAACGAGAGATCCAAGGGGCTTGAAACGGCGTGGGACGGTCACATTGCAGTTCGGGAGTAAAATCAGAATCAAGTTGTTGGGGTGCAGAAACAAAAGTGGGGTACGACCCAAAAAATTCATAACACGCCCTACAATCGACATACGGCTTTTCACGCTACCCCGTAAGGATTACAAATAGAGGTTCTCTCGCCACAATGAGGTGTCAGTGCAGTGGATTGTGGGGCGTGTAATTGCGCGAGGGGATTGTTGGGCCTTGGAGGACGGAATTGAGAGGGGATAAATAAATAAGAAAGCCTCGGAGATGTAGATGAATCGATAATGAGAGAGAACTATTAGTAGCGGTCCAAGAAGCGCTGCAACCATTGAGATCCGAGTATATTCACTTGTTGAAGAGGTTATAGATCGGTCCAGGCGTTACGATCTAGAGGAAAATCGTAGTCTTAGGATGGAGGTTTTTGGGACTGAAGCCCCGAGATGATACGGAGGTCACCGGGGACGGAGAATATCATACCGCACGTAGATGTTTCGGACTGAGGCTAAAAACGTAGGTATCGAAGAGTTAAAATACACAGTGGGCGGGGCATACGCAGATATCCTTGGACAGCGACGCTGCACGAGCCGTTCTTTGCAACCGATATCATAATCGATTCAAAGAGGTGCTCAAGCAGGGGAGACTGTTAAAGGAGTCATACGTTTAGAACGGCGCAAGGAAATGAACGAACGAAGGTCATGACACGCTACTTTCTGGGACCTGTGCCCGCACGTTCCTTGGAACTGTCACAGAATTTAAATTTGTATGAGGGAGAGTTCCAGGGGCTTGAAAGCCGCGCGGGATGGACGGACAGTTTGAGAACATCAGAAGCATGTCGCAAAGACGAGCCTATTAACCAGGATTTCCGTAAAACACCCCAACATATCGCAAAGAAAATACCCTAACAAGATCTACGAAAGGAGTTCTCCATAATAGGTCACGATGGGGTGTAGCGAAGTGACGGTAGGGATGTAACTGCGTGAAGGAAACATTGGAGAGAGGCTTAAATAAATGATCGGAGAGGTAGATAAATCATTAATGACAGCGAGCTAGCAGTAAAATAATGGGTTCGGCAGTTCAGTTGGAGGAATAACTGAGGGAAGGAAAAGACGTTAAAGGACATACATATCCTCTGCATCGACACGACAATTTTATATTACTCTCCGCAAGCGGTATATACACCCTTGTTGAGGAGGCTATAAGAATGTTTTGTATATGCAGAGGAAAGTTGTCGTAGAATTAAAAAAGTAAAACCAAAGCTCGTTGAATTGCAATTCATCCAACGGCAAATCACTCCTTAGGTATAGCTTCGAAAGGTTGCACAATTGAAAGCTATTGAAGAGAACGGTAGGCACGAAGGATATATATACTGTGATTTATCATCGACTGGACTCTCGTGCACACTTCTTTCACCGCTAACTCTGGGTCATCATCAACTCATCCACCTCTCCAATCATTTGCTGTTTATTTAATCCTCGCTTACCTCCCTTCTCTAATCCTTCTGTTACACACCCAACAACTTCGCTAACACCTCATTGGGGCTTATTATGGGGAACCCACTTCATAAACCTTCCTGCGGTGTTTTCTCGGCGGTATGAGCTACTTTTGAAATGAATTGAAATGATAGCCTCCTGACTCTGACGTTTTGCGATATCATGTTTAATTCAATTAACTGCCCACGAGTGCTTCATAAACCCCCGCATCCAAAGAGCCCATTCAAGAAATATCCCAAGGCCGAATCTCGACTATAGGGAGCAGCGATGCGTCACCAGATGCGAAAATCGAGAGCATGGCAAGTGGGATTGTGTGTATTGAAAAGCCTTTAGATAGCGGGTCCTATAGCTATTAGGAAGTGGGAGAGTGGGAGGAAAGCATCATTCAAATCGAGCAACGCAAACAACATATACAAGTGTAAAAAAAGAAAGCTTCGATGGTCCTGATATTGGAGCTCATTATATGTCGTTTGCAGTCACTCGATTGCTAGGTGGTTGCAAATCACCAGTACATTCATCTCAGAGGCTTTGCCTGATCAATGGATAAATGACAATATGGACTACCACCTTTGCAGATCCTAGATGCACTGTTGTCATCTTGATGTCTATATGTGGTCCTTTGATGCTCACTTCAACTACACATTCAGAATGTCATTTTATTATGAAAAGTGTGTGTTGACATTATTATTCTGACAGGGTCACATAAGACTAATCTGATTAATTTATTAGGTACAGCATTGATTATATTATTAGTACTGATTGTGCAAGCCTGGTACCTGCTATGATTTCTACCACTATAGCAAGAGTTTTGCAGCTCATATCCTCATTCAAGATGTCACCAAAGGATGCAATTGAAGAAGCCTGTGTGCAAAGGTTACTGGGAATGTATACCAGAATCATCTTGATGACACTCATTAAGAAGCCAGGTTACAATTATGATGTGGATGATATAATGTTCTCATATGCAGCAGGCACTATCAGAGTGCATGGTTTAACTAACCCAATCTGCATAGATTGTGATTCTAATACCAAGGAGGTCCAACAGAGACACAAGTGGTATTTCAGATGCCTAAATTCCCCTTGGTATTAGAATCACAATCTATGCAGATTGGGTTAGTTAAACCATGCACTATGACAGTGCCTGTTGCATATGAGAATATTATATCATCCACATCATAATTGTAACCTACCTGGCTTCTTAACCAGTGTCATCAAGATGATTCTGGTATACATTCCCAGTATCCTTTGCACACAGGCTTCTTCAATTGCATCCTTTGGTGACAGCTTGAATGAGGATATGAGCTGCAAAACCCTTGCCATAGTGGTAGCAGTCATAGCAGGTACCAGGCTTGCACAATCAGTACCAATAATATAATCAATGCTGTACCTAAATAAATTAATCAGGTTAGTCTTATGTGACTCTGTCAGAAGAATAATGTTAAAAAACACTTCTTCATAATAGCATGACATTCTGAACGTGTAATTTCAGTGAGCATGAACGGAGCACAAATAGACATCAAGATGACAACAGTGCATCTAGGATCTGCAAAGGTGTTCAACACTTTCTTGCCAAGGAATCCTTCTAACCACTATGAAAAAAGTGAAATATGATGAGCCATCTGTTTTCAGGAAAGCAGGTTGTTAAGTACTTACATCATGAAGTGTACTTGCAGGCTTAACAAAGACATATCCTTTATTGATATTGGCATGGGTGTCTAGCACCAAGTTGATAATTAAACCATCCTGAATAACTTTGTTTATGAAGGAAGAAATATGGTCCAATGTAGCAGCATCAGTCCTAGTTCCATTCATGTAAATAACACAAGTGTGAATCTGAATGATAAAAGTTAGTGAATCATATTGGTAAAATTAAAACTTGGTTGATTATATGAGAAAGCAGACCTTCTTTTGACCATCAACCATCAACCCACTCAAATAATTCATTAGAATCATAAACAAACCATCAGCAAGATATTATTGTACTCACAGGCCGGTCCATGTTGGTGTTTCTCCAGCACTTTACACACAACCAGTTTGCAGGATTTTCTTTATATATCATTCCAATTTTTGGTTTCATACAGCCAGTTTGAGTTACTGTCTCTGCATAGCAGATCATTGCATGACATTGGGAACAAATGCACATGTGCCCTCTGTCAATGCAAATTGCACAAGCTCCTTTCTGTTAAGAGAATTAAATGAAACTCAAATCAATCAAGTAAGGACATACATCTGCTTGGCTTCCAAATTCCCTCAATGGTTGAACTGGTTCTCTGTCCTCTGGAGCACCTTGAGGCAGAATTGGTGTGTCTGTATCTGCATCTACAGCTCTCATCAGTCTAGTTTCTCTTGTGACCACTTTCTCATGGTGGGCACTTTATTTAAAACAATAATAGTTGCAGTTAACACAATGAAATTGCACCACTTTTATAATACATACTCCATAGGTTAGTCTCTTGAGGTTGAACATGCCTACAACTTGTACTGGTAGTTTTGCTACTGTTGGCTCTAGACATGGTGGTAAGAGACAAGGAGCAAATAGAAGCTTCTCAGGGCATGGCCTCCTATATGAAAGTCACACTTCTTTCACACCATGAGGTGTACTATTATTAGCAAGGAGCATAAAAATAAATGTCGGGTGCGCATTTTGGTAGATCCATGTTAGTTCCATATCTCATAATTTTCGTGGATTTTCTGTGAATTTTCCTGATTTGTTTCAATTTTTCTATGCTGAGAATGTAGCTTGACAGTCACACTTCTTTCATACCATGAGGTGTACTATTCTTAGCAAGGAGCGCAAAAATAATTCTCTGCTGTGCAGTTTGGTAAATTTCACGCCATGAGGTGTACTATTCTTAGCAAGGAGCATAAAAATAAATGTCGGGTGCGCATTTTGGTAGATCCATGTTAGTTCCATATCTCATAATTTTTGTGAATTTTCTGTGAATTTTCCTGATTTGTTTCAATTTTTCTATGCTGAGAATGTAGCTTGACAGTCACACTTCTTTCATACCATGAGGCGTACTATTCTTAGCAAGGAGCGCAAAAATAAATCTCAGCTGTGCAGTTTGGTAAATTTCACGCCATGAGGTGTACTATTCTTAGCGAGGAGCATAAAAATAAATATCAGGCGCGCATTTTGGTAAATCCATGTTAGTTCCATATCTCATAATTTTCGTGGATTTTTTGTGAATTTCTCTGGATTTATTTTGATTTTTCTGGCCTAAGAACGAGGGCGTGCGCGAGCCAAAGAGACTAAGCGCCGGATTAAGCGCCGGCTGGATAGGGGCACGCTCACCGTGTCTCATGTCCTCCAGCTATCGAGGATGATGCTGGGGTCTCCATTCTTTTACAGTAAACTTCTACCACCTCCCATCCACCTCTACCCACTCATCGCCGCCCGCCACCGCCCACTGCCTTCCACGCGCCCTCTAAGCGGCCACCGGCGTTCTCACCAACAGTCAACTCCTACGGCCCCCTAGGACGTCGCGGTGCGCACATTTTGTGCACAGCGACGCTCTAGGGGCCCATCCCCGCTATCTTGAAGGAATATCTTATACGTGTTCAGCACGGTATTCACATCGACCACGTCAGGCAGACGAATATTCCCCATCCTCAAAACACTGGAAATTACACTCGTAGGCACTCCATTGATACCCCGTGAAGAGATTGTTTCTCAACTACTCCAGGTCCCCAAACTGCCTCGATTAAAGGTCTCTCCTGGGGAAATCGTCCTCGTCGCTTTCGACCACTCACCGCCACTTCCTTTGGTCTCACTCCATACACATGGAGAAAGACTAGGAATATGTAGGATCCTTAAAGACCGGATGCTATGTTCAAACATTGATGGCAATAGTCCCGAAAATAGTAGACTAAAGCGCCAGCTATAATTGTAGACGGAGTTAGACACTCTGCTCTAACTTTGGAAGCACAAGCCTAGGTATGACGAGAACAACGCAGGAATAAAAGTACTTCGATCATAGATGATAAAAAGACATCTATAGCTAGGTCTGGGAGGGCAACTTGGTTTCTTGTCCCAGTCCTTATAGCTCCACCAAAAAAAAAGACATCTATAGATTCAAATATCTCAGCGTGGCATTTTCTCTAACCACACACCATGTTTTCGTCGCAACCTTCCAATTCCCCTGTTTCCATCTCTTCGCTCCATAAAACAGAACTTCGAATCATGAAGAAGAAACAAAAGCGGGGGTGCGACCCGGAACATGCGTAAAACACCTTACAATCGGCATACGGCTTTTCACGCTACCCCCGTAGGGTTTACGAAGGGAGTTTTCCTGCCACGATGAGGTGTCAGTGCAGTGGATTGTAGGGCGTGCGGGGAATGTTGGAGCCTTGGAAAACGAAATTGAGGGAGTGTTAAATAAATAAGAAAGCATCGGATATGTAGATAAATCGATCATGAGAGAGAACTATTAGTAGCGGTCAAAGAAGCGCTGCAACCATTCAGATTCGATGGGTGGGTATCAGCGAAAATACATGATGGAATTTGCGGGCATCCGTATCCTCTACGACGCCAATCGATTATAGACCGCTTGTTGAAGAAGTTATAGACCGATCCAGGCGTCACGATGTAGAGGAAATTCGTAGCCTTAGGATGGAGGCTTTTGGGACCGAAGTCCTGAGATGATACGGAGGTCAACGGGGACGGAAAATATGATATCACGCGTAGATGTCTCAGACTGAAGCTAAAAGACATAAGTGTTGAAGAGTTAATTTACACAGCGGGCGGGGCATACGCAGATATCCTTGGACAATGACACCCCACAAGCCGCTCTTTGCCACCGATATCATAATCGATTCAAAGAGGTACTCAAGCAGGGGAGACTGTTAAAAGAGTTATACGGTTTGAACGGCGCAAGGAAATGAACGAACGAAGGTCATCCCACGCTACTTTCTGGGACCTGTGCCCGCACGTTCCTTGGAATTGTCATAGAATTTAAATTCGTACGAGCGAGAGTTCCAGGGGTTTGAAAGCCGCGCGGGATGGACATACAGTGTGAGAACATCAGAAGCATGTCGCAAAGGCGGGCTTATTAACCAGGATTTCCGTAAAACACCCCAACGTATCGCAAAGAAAATACCCTAACAAGGTCTACGAAAGGAGTTCTCCGTAATAAGTCACGATGGGGTGTAGCGAGGTGACTGTAGGGATGTAGCTGCGTTAAGGAATCATTGGAGAGAGGCTTAAAAAAATGATCGGAGAGGTAGATAAATCATTAATGACAGCAAGCTAGCAGTAAAATAATGGGCTTGGCAGTTCAGTTGGAGGAATAACTGAGCGATGGAAAAGACGTTAGAGGACATCCACATCCTTTACATTGACAAGACGATTTTATATTACTCTCCGCAAGCGTATATTCACCCTTGTTAAGGAGGCAATAAGACTGTTTTGTATATGTAGATGAAAGTCGTCGCAGAGTAAAATCAAAGCTCATTGAATTGCAATTCATGCAACGGCAAATCACTCCTTAGGTATAAGTTCGAAATGCTGCACAATTGAAAGCTATTGAAGAGGACGGCAGGAGGCAAACATGGATCACGAGGTGCTATGCGCCCCTAAGCGATGTCGTGATTTACATTGGGGCCAGGGCTGAGGGGCATTGAACCAGCCAAGATCATCCAACAGGCGAGATGAGACTAGGGGAAAGGAGAAACCTGGAGAAATAATACGGACTCTAGACACGTGGCGGCGCTCTTCACCTATTGTGTTATCTTCACCAGCCCTCAGAATTAAGCTGCAATTTTATCGAAGGGACAAGAAGAAATACTGGGTGAATCTGTGTAAAGGAATCGGCGGTGGCGAAATTGAGTAAAAGGTAAATCTCGGATGTGAGGTCTCTGGGGCCTGCGACGAAAGAAAGCCCAAGGACCCCAAAGATAACACTAAGGCGAGCAAGGACAGAAAAAGCTATGGACGACTATCATAGCGACGCTAACGGGCCGTAGACTCAATAGCAGATAATATTTTAATCCTTCTGATTTTTCGATTATTCAAAAAATGTTATTAAATATATAAAATCAAATGGTTCTATTCATGTAAATATATACAGTTAAATAAAATAAATACAGCGGAGATTTGAGACTATGCTACCATTTAGAAACTCAATGTACATGTACTGGGACTCTAGAATACAGTAATTTTTGAATAATAAAGATCTCAATACCTGCTTAGTAAAGGACAGGTGCACATACGGTAGATGTACTATCTGGAATTTCCTGTTAGTAATAGAGACATTGGTACAGGATACAAAATATTGACATACCAACAGGTGATAAGGTGATAACAAGCACGGCGGTGCCTTGGATACGAACTTAGACACTGTAAACAGCTCACCTTACTAAGAACGCATTAGATGTTTATAGATGATAAACAATGCTTTATGCTTACCAGCGGAATTGTCTGTACTATTCTGTTATCTGGTTTCATGCTGAATTCGAGTTTGAGTCTTGCGTGCTGGGTGGAAACCGTCACTGAGAATGTACACATAGCACAGATTAAAACCCACCTTCTTGTCTAAGTGATCAGCACTTGAAAATGAGGAGGTCAGATTTACTGGTAGGTCAATGTCTTCAATAGAAGCACTCATCGACTTCAGTGCACATGGTTATCCGTTCCCAACAACGCTGACGACCAGCAAGATAATGTTACCAAGTTCAACCGCTTCAAAGTAGGTCCCTGCATATTCTTTTAGGTAGTATCTCGAGAAAATAGCGAAACTTACAGGACTTTGAGGCAGCGTGAGTTTGCGATCTGCAGTGCTAAGTGCGTAGGCTGCAGATGGTGGTGGTACGACTCTAAGTTGTGACAGCCGCCGGTTTTAACATTGTTCAAACCAGCTGAGTTCGTAGTTTTGAGAATAGCGAGTGCTAGTGACTGTTTAGCGAAGATAGCGAATGCTAGTGACTCTTTAGCGACATAGCAGTCGCTACTGTCTGTAGGAAGCGTGGTGAAAGCCTGCTGTCTGTCCGAACACAACTGGATCACTTTAACCGTTAAGTAAAAGAAGCCATTAAGAAACGTTATGTTTCTTAATGTCGGACAGTATATAAACAGATGGCCTGTAGTAAGTATGCCATGCTTACAC
>KN837180.1:259136-271125 GCA_000827215.1 Sphaerobolus stellatus SS14
CCGTTAAGTAAAAGAAGCCATTAAGAAACGTTATGTTTCTTAATGTCGGACAGTATATAAACAGATGGCCTGTAGTAAGTATGCCATGCTTACACGTGGGATGCTATGGAAAAAGTAAGCGCCGTTGCCAACTTTCCTGATGTAAGAGGTACGAATGAAGTGCTCTTCATACTATGCTCGCCCCAATGAAGTGTTAGTGAAGCTTTAGGGTGTATAATTGCGGAAAAGAATTGTTTGAGAAGGAAATCGGGGGAGGCTTGAAAAATAATTAGAGAGGTAAATAAAATCGATATTAAATGCGAGCTGCACAGAAAGAATGTGCGCGAAAGTTCGCTTGATTAATAGGTTATAGCGCAGTGTACCTGAGCGAAGGAATATAGTAACTGTGTTGTAAAGAAACGAATAAGCTGCATCCCACGTTCATGAAACTCTCCGAGAAAACTTGGAATTGCCACACGATTTAAATCATACGAAGGAGCATTCCAAGGAGCTTAGCATCGGCGTGGGATGAACACACAATTTAAGGAATAACATCAAAGGCAAATCGTACAGCCATAATGGCAGGGTTCCGTACCATAAATTGCATAAAACCCCCTACTATGCGTCTACGTTTCAGCCCCACCACAGTAAGCTTTGCGAAGAGAGTCCTCTCGGTAATAGGGCATAATGAGATGTAGCGAAGTGGGGTGTAGGATGTATCTATTATCGTTGCGGGAAGGGATTGTTAGAGGTGAAACTAGGAGAGGAGTTAACAAATGAGCGGAAAGGTAGATGAATGAATAATACCAGGGAGTTGGGAGGTAAAATGGTGTGCACGACAATTCGGTTCGATGAAGAAACTATGGTGTTTATCTTGGTGAGGGCAAAGACATGATGGAATGTGCTTGGAGGCATCTGTGTCCTCTACAACCAGTGGAAATAGATAATATATTAATATTTGCGCTTATTGAGGGTTAAGAGACTGGTTCGGGGATGCTTGGAGTCATCCAAGCTGCGGCTAAGAGAAGGAGGCTTTGAGCGGTATACTGCGAGTACACGAACGGAGCATACAAGGATCCTTTACTGACATCAATCCATTTCTTTGCAATTATCATGCTTGATCCAAAATTGCGACAAAGAGGTTATCAGGAGAGTCAATCTGTGTAAAGGAAATACCATGGTTACAACTTCACCACAAGGAAACAATCAAAGGCCATCACACACCGGCATTTAACTCTTGGAACTGCCGCACACTCCAAAATCGTAGGAACGAAGATTCCAAGGGCTTGAACACGGCAGGGGATGGAGATACAGATTAAGAATAAGATTAAAAATGGCTCATTGTGCGGAAACAGAAGCAAGGTTTGTAACCACGCATTTCCTAATACACTCCACTCGCTCGGAAGTAGGAACCACAGTAAGAGGTACGAATGAAGTGCGCTTCATACTATGCTCGCGGCAATGAGGTGTTAGTGAAGGTTTAGGGTGTATAATTGCGGAAAAGAATTGTTTGAGGAGGAAATCAGGGGAGGCTTGAAAAATAATTAGAGAAGTAAATAAAATCGATATTAAATGCGAGCTGCAGAGAAAGAATGTGCGCGATAGTTCGCTTGATCAATAGGTTATAGCACAGTGTATCTGAGCGAAGAAAAAAAACATGATGGAATGACTTTGAGGGCATTCGTATCCTCCACAGCCATGGAGGAAAAACTGAACCAATATTAATCTCCACGGACATTGGATTAATATTGAAGGTTAAGGGACTCGTTCGTGGAGGTAGAGGAAAGGTCTAGCTTTATGAAGGAGATTTTGGGATGGGGGGTCATTAAACCCAGAGATAATAGGGATGTGAACTGAGCCTGAAAATATCAGATAGCTCGACGCCATCATGCTCTCAAGCTGAGGCTAGAAGACACAATGAAGCTTGAAGGGTGAAGATCACACGTAGGGAGTATAATGAGCTTAGGAGTAAGACAAAGAGGTGAATGGGGTGGCCAGCCATGTAAACGAATCTATGTAGTCACAGTGCTGTAAAGAAACGAATAAGCTGCATCCCACGCTCATGAAACTCTCCAAGAAACCTTGGAACTGCTACATGATTTAAAATCATACGAAGGACAATTCCAAGGGGCTTGATATCGGCGTGGGATGGGCATACAGTTAAGAAATAAGATCAAAAGCAAATCGTATAGCCATAATGGCAGGGTTCCACACCACAAGTTGCACAACACCTCCTGCTATGCGTCTACGTTTCAACCTCATCACAGTAAGGTCACGAAGTGAGTCCTCTCGGTAATAGGGCAAAATGAGGTGTAACAAACTGGGGTGTTGGGTGTATATATTGTAATTGCAGGAAGGGGTTGTTAGAAGTGAAACTAGGAGAGGAGTTATTAAATGAGCGGAAAGGTAGATGAATAAATAATACCAGGAAGTTGAGAGGTAAAATAGTGTGCATGACAGTTCGGTTCGATGAAGAAATTATGGTGTTTATCTTGGTGAAGGAAAAGACATGATGGAATTTTCCTTGAGGCATCTGTATCCTCTACAACCAGTAAAAACAGATACATATATTAATATTGGCGTTTATTGAAGGTTAAGAGGGGATGTAGAAGAAACCTTTTGCCTTACGATGAAATTTTGGGACAGAAGGTACCACAAGAGATAATACGGACAAAATATCAAAAACTCATAGCCATCTCAAGCTCAGGCTTGAGGAGGGAGAACTACATCGACGGGGCTCATGCATATCCTGTAAGGGGCGAGATAGCTTACACTCGCTTTACAAGTGTATAATGGAGATTGCGACAAAGTGCTGAGTGGTGTGGCCAAACCGTGTAAAGGAGATTATATGGGTACAAGCCTGGCGGCAAGAAAAGAATGAAGAGCATCCCGCACTATACAGTGTGCTTGGAACTGCGAGACAATTTAAAAATGTAGGAACTCGGAGAGTCCCAAGGAGCTTGAGAACGGCGTGGGATGGACACAATACGGGTCGAGAACAAGATTGAAAGTAGGTTAGGGTACAGAAATAAAAACAGAGTGACAGGGTGATTAAGTTGGATTTTGTAAAACACCCTATTCAGTCAGCAGACGTAAGCCACGGGACGGTTTACGAATGGACTTCTCCGTAATAAGTCACGAGGAGGTGTTAGCGCAGTTGTAGGGTGTGTAATTGCACGAAAGGATTGTTAGGCGGCCAAAATAAGAGGATTAAATGAGGAACGAGCAAATATATTGATATTATCACAGAACTAGCGGTGAAAGGAGTGTGCACGAGTCCAGTCGATGAGAAATCATGGTATGTATTCGAGCGAAGGGGAAGAGATGAGGGTATATGTCTGGAGGGCGCCGATATCCTCTAGTACATCTTGAATGCCTCAAATTCAGATCATCTTCAAAAGGAGTATGGTAAAAACACGTCTTGAAGAAGTTATGAGACTGGTTCGGATGTGTAGAGGAAAGGTGCCGCTAGCCTTACATATGCCGGTGATTGAGAATTTTGGAACGGAAAGTAGTTAAAAGATAAAATACAGAGGTGAACAGTGAGAGAAATATCGACAAAGCTGCGGCCTGGGCTACGAGACAGGAGTGTTTAAGAGTCAAATTACACAGTGGGCCGGTAGGCATACTCAAAGATGATCATTTAACGGCAAAAGGAGTTCCCTCTCTCTTTGCAAGTATCTTAATAAGCTTAGGATCAGGACAAAGAGGTGAGTGGGTGGCCAACCGTGTAAAGGAAAATATATAGTTAGAACGGCGCAAAGCAATGACTGAGGTCATCACACGCGTTGATTATGTCTGCCTCTGCTACCTTGGAGCCGCCAAACGACTTAAAATCGGATGAACGAGAGTTCCAAGGGGCTTGAAAACGGCGTGGGATGGGAACATTGCAACTCGAGAGTAAATCAGAAGCAAGCTGTGGGCGTGGAGACACAAAGGTGGGGGTACGACCCGGAGAATTCATAACACGTCCTACAATCGGCATATGGCTTTTCACGCTACCCTCGTAAGGATTACGATTCGAGTTCTCCCGCCATGATGAGGTGTCAGTGCAGTGGATTGTGGGGCGTGTAATTGTGCGAGGGGATTGTTGAAGCCTTGGAGGACGGAATTGAGAGGAGATAAATAAATAAGAAAGCCTCGGAGATGTAGATAAATCGAAAATGAGAGAGAACTGTTAGTAGCGGTCAAAGAAGTGCTGCAACCATTCAGATTCGATGGGAGCGAAAATATTTGATGGAATTTGCTGGCATCCATATCCTCTGCGCCGTTAATCAATTATAGACCGGGTATATTCACTTGTTGAAGAGGTTATAGCCCGGTCCAGGCGTCACGATGTAGAGGAAAATCGTAGCCTTAGGATGGAGGCTTTTGGGACGGAAATCCCTGAGATGATACGGAGGTTAACAGAGACAGAAAATATCATATCGCGCGTAGATGTCTCAGGCTGAGGCTAAAAGACATAAGTCTTGAAGAGATAGATTACACAGCGGGCGGGGCATACGCAGATATCCTCTGACAAGAAAACCCACAAGCCGCTCTTTGCAACCGATATCATAATCGATTCAAAGAATTGCTCGAGCAGGGGAGAATGTCAAAGAAGTTATACAGTTAGACCGACGCAGGGAAATGAACGAACGAAGGTCATCCCACGCTACTTTCTGGGACCTGTGCCCGCACGTTCCTTGGAACTATCGCAGAATTTAATTCGTATGAGCGAGAGTTCCAGGGGCTTGAAAGCGGCGCGGGATGGCCATACATCAGAAGCATGTCGCAAAGGCGGGGTTATTAACCAGCATTTCCGTAAAACACCCCAACATATCGCAAAGAAAATACCCTAGCAAGGTCTACGAAAGGAGTTCTCCGTAATAAGTCACGATGGGGTGTAGCGAAGCGACTGTAGGGGTGTAATTGAGTGAAGGAATCATTGGAGAGAGGCTTAATAAATGATCGGAGAGGTATATAAATCATTAATGAGCTAGCAGTAAAATAATGGGTTCAGTAGGAGGAATAACTGAGGGAAGGAAAGGCGTTAGAGGACATCCATATCCTCTACCAAGACAAAGGCCGAAGTTTATATTACTCTCCACAAGACCCTTATTGAGGAAGCCATAAGACTGTTTTGTATATGTAGAGGAAAGTCTTCGCAGAGTAAAATCAAAGCTCGTTGAATTGCAATTCATACAACGGCAAATCACTCATTAGGTATAGCTTCGAAAGGCTGCACAATTTAAAAGAGGACGACAGGAGACAAACATGGATCACGAGGTGCTATGCGCCCTAAGCGATGTCGAGATTTACATTGGAGCCAGGGCTGAGGGACGTTCAAAGCAACCAGGATCATCCAGCGGGTTAGGGGAAATGAGAAACAATACGGACTCTAGACACGTGGAGGCGGATGTATGTAGTGGCGATAGGAGTATTGATATAGAACATGTGCACTGGATGGGTATGTATAGAGTGCGCACGGGTAAAAATGATAACGCACGGAGGCGCCGCGAGGCACGAATGCGGAACCGAGATAGGGTCGACGAGCCGGCACCTAATGCGGCTCAGGAGTCCCGCACTTGCTCAACACGCTGTATGGATCGCGAGACTATCATCGTCAGAGGCTGCACGGGAGAAAGATGGAAGAAGAAGTCGCGAAAAAAGCGACGCGGAACGCCGGCGGCTGCACTTGGCGTCACATTCCGGTCACGCATCAGCCCTCGGCTCTCGCGATGTGTTCCAGTTGGTGCCTGGGTTGGTCGTTTTGCAGCTGGCCCTCATGCGATGGCGAAAACCCCTTATGCGCTTTCCACCACCCCGCATTCTCAGCAAAGTCCTCACCTGGTCCGTCGCTGCCTGCGTCGTCCTCACCATCCTCCTCTGGCCGCGCGAACATTCCCTCGCTGACTACCTCCCAGACAAGAACTCCACCCCCGAGCCTGCCCATGAAGAACGTCCTATCGCACCCATCCCAGCGAAGCCCAAGTTCACCGGCGCGCAGCACGTGTTTCGCCCGGATGGGCTCCTCGCTGTAAACCCAAAGGGCAAGCACCCGATCTACGAGCTCATCAAGAGAAGCGAGGACCTGTGGAAGCGCAAGGTGGACAGGCAGAGCAAGACGCTTAAGGACGCTGTGAAGGAATACCGCAGACGCTACAAACGCGCACCGCCGAAGCATTTCGATGTCTGGTTCGTCCACGTTCATCTTACGCTCTTTTTCCTTTCGAACTCCGCTGACGATGAGGGTTACAGGCTCGACTACGCCGACTTCCACAAGGTACAGCTCATCGATGAATACGACAGCATCCACAAGCGGCTGCAGCCCTTCTGGGGCGTCGCACCCAAGCTCCTCCAGGAGGCACAGCGCAACTGGGAGTCGCACCCCGACACGTTCACAATCGGCAAGTCCGCGGACTCGGACTCGGTCGAGCTGCTGAACGACACGATGAACGGAAACCCTAGTGGCATGCAGCGCGTTTTGGACCAGCTGAATATCCTGGAGGACGTGGGAGAGTGGTTGCCTGCCTTTCGGGCAACGTACACGATGCATGATGGGCCGGCGCAGTTCATTAGCTGGACACTGAGGGAGGCCGCGGAGAGGGCGGCGGAGCTTGGCGAGTGTGCGTGCCTATGCCTTTCTTTACCTCGTGCGTTATGCTAACGCTCTTTCCAGACATCGACGTCCGAAAGGTCGCTGAATCCGATGCAACCGTCGGCTGGGCCGCCGCCTGCCCCCCAACATCGCCCATCCACAACTTCAAATTCCCTCCCCCAGGCGCACTAAACGACCCCAACTACCCATCCCCCTACAACCCGCACTCGCCCCTAGCCGACCCCTCCGGAAAGGACCAAACCTCCGCCGCGCAAAAGACCTTCATCTACAACCATCGTCTCGCCATGTCGCCATGCTACCACCCCACGCACCTCATCTACAACGGCTTCCTCTCGCAGTACCACTACCCGCATCAGTTCGGGCCGAGCCCCGCACATCATCTAAGCCCGACGTTCGCTATTTGCGTGAGCCCGCTGAATACGGATCTGCTTGCTGTGGCGCCGGAGCAGTTTACGCCTGTCATAAAAAACGATATCGTGTGGGGCGACAAATGGGATGAAAGGCTTCTCTGGCGGGGGTCCAACACGGGGCATCTTTTCGAGGACGGCTTGGACTGGAATTCGTCGCAGCGGGTGCGCCTCGTGGAATTGGGCACGAGGAGGGGTGGCGAGGTGCGGGTGTTGCTGCCGAAGGGGGAAAACAAGCCCGTTGGGCACGGGGAGACGGTGAAGAGGGCGACGATTAACGCAGCGTATCTGGATGTGGCGTTTGCGGGGAAGCCGATTCAGTGTAAGAAGGAGGTTTGTGAGCGCCTAGAGCATATTTTTGAGTGGAGGAAGTTCCAAGAGTGGGGGGATAGTTGGGGATATAAATTTATTGCGGATGTGAGTGGCGTTTCTAACAAATCATTAACGCCCGTTGTTCACTCCGCTCACAGGTAGACGGAAACGGCTGGTCTGCACGCTTCAAACGCCTCATCACCTCCAACTCCCTCATCTTCAAATCGACGTTGTTCCCGGAGTGGTACTCCGAGCGCATCATGCCGTGGGTGCATTACGTCCCGGTGCAGATGGACTATTCGGATCTGTATGATATCCTTGCGTTCTTTAGGGGCGATATATCGGTGAAGGCGGGCGAGGGGGAAGCGTATGATGGGGGGCTAAATGATCGGCTGGCGGAGAAGATTGCGAAGCAGGGGACGGATTGGAGTGAGAGGTTTTGGAGGAAGGAGGATATGACGGCGTATATGTTTCGGTGGGTTTTTTGCGTTGTTTTCTTTGACGTGACGAGGTTGTTGATTGTTTTTATTTCTGCAGGTTGTACCTTGAGTACGCACGCGTCATGTCGACCGATCGCGATGCGATGTCGTTCCACGAGGATGTGGACGACTGGGACGAGAATGAGGGAAGGCCGCTTATTCATGCGTGGAGGAAGTAATACTTTGCTTTTTCGTGGCGTTGTTTCATTTAATCGGTGGGCGCGGGGATATCCCTGCAGGTGATCTAGATACCTTCCCTTTATTTTTATTTGGATTCGGGTTCGTGGAGGATAAAACGGAAAAAGGAACGGATCGTTCATAACATATTATACGTAGTACATTCCCCACATCCTCGTATTCCCCCCTCCCCCCCTCGTATCTCCCTCCTTCACAACATATCCCTCCATATCCCCAAGGCTTACTGTTATACCGCTTTCGCTATGGCTATCATCACCTAGCTTATTCCCTATATACTTGTAGATGTATAACCCCAACCTAACCACGCGCACTTGTTGTTTAAAAACTCGTATATATGTATATACCTTTACCATGGGAAAATGAGCAGAGTGCTTAGGAAGGCTTTGTGCGACGTACAGCGATGTTGGGAATAGAGTGTATTTGCTCCCAATATATATTAGGGATTTCAGGGTCGATTCAATTAGAACTGAATTGGTTCCTAATGTTGAACCCCAATATATATTGGTAGCAAATACACTCTAATGCGTTAGGCTTTTACATCCTCTTCAAAAAAAATTTCGACGCCAAGTGTGAATTTGTCACGTGGGGTTATCAGATTAATTAATTGCATTGCGTTCATTCATTTAGATTTTTAGAAGTCGGGGATGAATAAATTAGATTAAAGTGAGAGGGCACTTTCGAATCCAAAATTACGTACGAGGCAGAATGCCATGGGCGTAGGTTCTTCGACTTCGACCTTCGATATGCCACGCGCGCCGGGGGAAGCGTGATACTTAATACTACCATATGACGTACATTGTATACATCCCCCGAATAGGCGTGCTTAAGATGGCGGGGTAATTAAACCTGTCAGGCTTCGGTGGCAGTGAGAGGAGCTGTCAGTGTCGTCTGTCAGTGTCGAGATTGCTTGAAAAGGAAGAGCGGGGATCATGCGTGTCTGAAAATTAAATTGGGTGGTGACTGATGGAGGGCTGTGCTGTGCTGGTTAGGTTGGCAAACAGACAAATAAGGGAAGCTTTGAATTGGATAAGTGAAGTCGTGTATTCCAAACAAACAAACAAGCAGAGATAATGCTATGTTTGGATTATTTAAGCTCTATCGAGGCGCGAGCGTCGTTGGGGTCTTTTTATGCGGATGACGCGAGGACGATTTATTGAGGTGGTAAGTATTAAGTTGAAGAGTACGTATCGTGTATGGTGGGTCGATTCGGATTTCAGGGACGATGCTTATTCCCGACCCGTCGAAGGGCTTCCAGCAACGGGAAGGAAGCGATTCCTTTAAATCCGTGTCCAGCTATGACAGTAAGCCATCGGAGTTGCTGACAATGCGTGAAATATAGTCAGACCTTTGCGTCAAGTTCGATCGGCGCTAAATGCCACTTCGCGCCGTTCGTCCTTCTTCCTCCCACCAGCAACATCCCATCCCATCTCATCGGAAGGCTGCTGTGGTGCGATATCCATGGGGTCTTTCCGAGATCGAAATGGTTATGATGGTGAGGAGGATATGCGGAGCCCTGTTTTACTTATTATTTTCAACGGTGTTGTCAACGTCGTCGTCGGCTGTGCCCCGATTTCGCGCTCAGACTATTTCTTTCTTCTCGGGATTCAGTGCAAGTGTTTATTGTTCGTGGAGTCCAAATCGTCCTTCTTCAGCCCCGCAGCGTCCTCTCTCGTCTCATGGAAAGCCTCATTGTACCGTGATATCCACGTGTGTTGGGTCTTTCCTGCATGCAACACAAAGGAAGATGCTGCGTGGAGATAATAGTTTGGAACTCTCCTAACTTACTTATCCTTTCCCAATCTCGGTGTCGTTGTAACTTTCCGGTTGTGTTTTGATTTCGCGGGCATTTTGCTTCGGGATTGATTATAAGTATTGTCCGTGCAGTTCTTCTCCTCCCGTGCAGCTCCGATCTCATCGAAAGGCCACTGTGTCGCGATATCCACGGTGTATCAGTGTGCTAGGTCTTTCTGGAATATTGATCTTGTTCATGCTGGGAGGAGACTCGGGTGTGAAGTTTTTGTGCTATTTGTTCGGAATTCATTACAAGTTTAGTTCGTCCTTCTTCCTCCCATGCAGTACTGGTATCCCATCTGTGTCGCGATATCCACGGTGATATGCTGGGTCTTTCGGACCTCCTGGGTCAAGCTTTCCGACTTCCTGTGTTAAGTCGCAATGCTGGGAGGAGATCTTGATGTGGCGGACTCTGGAGAACCTACCGATCATTTATCAAGCTGTTTCGATTTCGAATTCGAATTCGTGCCATTTTTATTTTGTTTTCGGGATTCATTGTACTTCGTCCTTCTTCATCCGATGCAGCGTCCCATCTCATCGAAAGCCACTGTGTCGTGATAACCTAGGTGCTTGATGGGTCTTTCCTATGGGAGACGATGCTGGAAGGAGATAACGGATTAGAACTTGCTCAGCGTAACTAGTAGGATCTCTCAGTTATCCTTTATATAATATCAATCTTGATGTCGTTGCAACTTCTCGGTTATGGTTCGATTTCGCGCAATTTTGTTGCGGAATTCATTACAAGCCTTGTTTGTATACTTGTCTTTCTTCCTCCCATGCAGCATCCCCCTCTCATCGAATGGCTACTGTGACGCGACATCCAGTGTGCTGCGTCTTTCTAGTAAGTAGATGTCGACCACGATTATGCAGGGAGGATATTCAGGGGCTCGGGGGAGGCTTCTCACCTATCGTTTATTAACCATGTCGTTGTCAGGTATGTATCACGGTTCAATTTTGCGCCGATTAATATTCTTTTCGGAAGTCGTTATTACTATTAGTCGTGTCATCCAGCTCGTCTGTTTCCCTTCCAGACACCAACATCTCATCTCATGGAAAGGCACTATGTCGCGATATCCATCTTGTGTGCTGCATATTTCCTCCGGAATCTACGTGGAACTACTGGGAGGAGATTATGATGAGTTGAAGACCTTATTCTGTATTGATTATCAGCCTTGTCATTGTTTCTAGATGTGGTTCAATTTCGCGCTAATATGTCTTTCGGAATTCATCAAGTATTTTTGTGTAGTTCTTCCAGACTCCTTCCCAGTGCGCCTGACGGCCTTAGTTTTGCTGCGTTCATTGTGTCCATAGTAGTCCATAGCAATTGTCCGAGGTTGTTCACTCACATAGGAGTCACCAGTTTCATGCTGAGCAGCTGCCAAAGGCGATCCTCTACTGGCCAGATTAGCAGTTGCTTTTGTTTTCCACATACACTGCAGGACAGAACCACTGTCGATCACCATGGTCAAATCAAATACAGGCGAAGGAATCCAGGTGACGAAAACGTTGTAGCCCATAATATTGAACTGCTGCGGAAGTTCTCCTGCCATATCAGCTTCGAAGTTGCGAACACCTCTCCCCTCTTTCAATACTTATTTAAGTATATCCATAAAGGGCCTGACAAGACCCAATATACTATTAGAGAACACGTAGATGTTGATGAAGTAGCTGACTTCTGGGTTGGTCGTTATGTATCAGTTCCGGAAGCTACTCGGCACATCTTTGGTTTTCACATCACATACAAGTATCCTTCTGTGAAGTGTCTTGCTGTTCATCTGCCTAATTCCAGGTGTTGACATCGGTATCACAGGAGAAACAGTGAACAAAGTATGTTATCCTTCTTGGATTGATACTTTCTTAGGAACCTGTTAAGCCCCGTGCTTAAGTGTCACAACAAGTGACTTCGTTTAACCTCTACGAAGCTTCGGAGAGCTTCGTTCGGACTTCGTTCGACTTCTATCTTACTTCGTTCGACTTCGCATCCCACCTCGTCTTCGTGTTCGCACAACAAACCCTTTGCCCACACCCCGACTTCTTTCTTGATCCCGAGGGCTACACCTTTGCCCACATACTTTGTTCTATCACTCTATCCGCTCCACTATTCCATAAGACTATTATTAGTCTTCCCCGGACCTGGCACAATTGGTTTTCAATACTACTTCTATTCTGACAGATGACACTTTGTCATGTCTGTTCCCATTTCGTTTGTATTGTTTCCGTTT
>KN837180.1:341433-356902 GCA_000827215.1 Sphaerobolus stellatus SS14
GCTAATTCAGCCTAATAATTCCATCGCAGTTCCGTAAAGCAAGAAGACATAGCAAACAAATCGCCGAGTGAAGTTTTTCCCGCCCACCCGGGCGGCTCACTATCACTCCGCGTACCAGGGTGAGCGTCCCGCTCAACCTCCAGCCCAACCTAAGAGTTCGCTATGTCTGCAAGCTCTCGGAGCAGCGTCGAATCTGGATCACAGAGAAGGCTCACTCATTCAAGTGGCGTTACAGAGGAACTAGCGCCCAGGAACCGTCTTCAAACATCACCAAACAACTACTCGCGAATCAACTCCGCCGAGACGCCGGATGATAACCGCATAACGACCTATATACATGGGCCAATGAGATGCTGTCAGATATATGAATTATTCGGTAAAAGCAGGATACACGAATGTTCTTGTTTAGAATCTAGGATACTGAAAACAGTAAACAACATTACAAAAATTGATTACTGGGATTGTTCCAGAAATGGTAAAAAAGTGAGCAACATTACGAGACCTACAAACGTGTAGTGAATCAAACATAAAGAGCAGAGAAATAGAAGACTCATATGGGCTTTATATAGTAAGATCTGTCAACCAGGTATCCAATAAAGTTCTTGCACCCCATAAAACTCTAATTCTAAATATAGCTTCATTTCTAGGGCTCCGCACCGTATCCGTATAGACTGTTTCTATGGCACCGTAATACAGCACCCATAACCGTTCCGACAGAGCATTTCGCAGAATTGGCCGTAAGACGGTACGGTGCTGAACGGTGCCATATTAGACTGTATGAAATACCGCTGTTTACGGCCATAGAGATGGTCTATATGGTTTTCTCAGCTAATAATCTCCTGACCAATAGGAAAGGGTCATTTGCGATCAAAGTTGGGAAGCGCTCGGCTAGCTTCAGTCTCTCATCCCCCTTGGAGGACAGATATGTTGTTATTCATTAATGGTGGCACCAAGTCCTCTGATAAACAATCTTAGAAGAACTTACCTGTATTCCCAGAAGCTTTTTACCTTGTTAGGTGCGGATATGCTGAGTGGAAGTGTTGTGGAACTGCTAGGTAATGGCTAGTGAACTTACATATGATATTATTAAGCTTCTTCTGAAGTCAGAATCCCTTGAGATTTAACATTCCTATCTATATCGACTTAATAAATAATCATATAGACCTATATTTACCTGCCCCATTATCTCCCTCCATCGTGCAAGTCTGAGCGCAGACACTCTCAAACTACAGATCTCCGATCAAGTAATAGTGTCTTTCTCCTCACATCATGTTCAGTACCTCCTTTCACAATTATTAGATGCCCTGGCCAGCGAAGAAATGCTATTATTCGACATTTAGGCTTGCTGTACACCGTAATGCGCCGTTTACGGCCATATATGGTCTGTATCCATTCCGATGAGCGAGTTGCCAGACCAGTATATGGAACGGTTACGGTACTGATTGCGCCGTAAATGGCTGTACACTTTACGGCCATAACTGTTTACGGTACGGTGCGGAGCCCTATTCATTTCGTTCATCAAGATTTTAGAAGTCGGGGATGATGATACAAGAAATTCGGGCAAACCTGTGGTGTCTAGGGTTCTACCCTTCCCACGGTCCTTGACCAGTTTTCGGATCCAAAATTGTGGGGAGTTCTCCGGTGCTTCGCGCCACCAACAGGGCGGTACGGATACCTAGGGATGACCAGTTTGCCCGTCTCTGGTGCGGACAGCTGATGTAAGCAACAGAAGCTTACAGGACATAGACGCGGAAGCATTCTGCCGAAACGAGTTAAGTGGACCCATGCGGCTGCAGCCCTTCTGGGGCGTTGCGCCGAAGTTCCTCCAGTCCGCACAGCACAACTGGGAGTCGCATCCCGACACGTTCACGATCGGCAATTCCGCAGACTCGGACACGGTCGAACTACTGAACAACACAATGAACGAAAACCCTAGTGGCATGCAGCGCGTTTTGGACCAGCTGAATGTGCTGCAGGATGTGGGGGAGTGGTTGCCCGCGTTCAGGGCGACGTTCACAATGCATGATGGGCCGGCGCAGTATATTAGTTGGACGTTGAGAGAGGCGGCGGAGAGGGCGGCGGTGCTTGGGAAGTATGTATGGACTGCTTATCTCGTTATAGCCGTTTGCACGAAACTGTGCACTCCGATGCGTGCGTCATTTTTGGCGTCAATCTAGGGGATTGAATTTACTAGATAAAGATATAGGGTTAACCACTAGTACAATTAATAAAAGTTGTTTATGATATTGTTTGAAGATTTACTGCGAACAGATATAAAAGAAATATTGACTATAGCGGTCAACATGGCAAGGTGACCCAAATGATGCCATGGGAGACTTTTCCAGAGGATTGAGCACACCTACTGCTGCTCTGTTTTGGCTAGAATAATTTGGAATATATACTGTATATTTTATGCGAAGAGATCTCAACGAAATCAGGTGTAATGGATGGTAGAGATTTGGGACTTCAGTTGTGACAGGCTTATGTCACATCACGGGAAAAGATGTTTGATTGTTCAAGGCTGCCTCAAAGCAATTTTCTTCAATATCTCTTTGTAGTAAATCAGTATTATACCACTTTCTATGTATATATGGAACAAATCAATGATGAGAGCATCCAATGTTGTGATAAACCCAGTGGTGTGCTGTATTTGGCTGCGTTGTCACCCTGCCTGCTGCAGAGCATATTCTCTTAATTTCTCTTCGTATTAATCCCTTAAAAATATAATATAAACAATTTTTATTAATTGTACTAGTGGCTAATCCTATGTCTTTACCTAGTAAAATTCAACCCCCTAAATCCGCGCCAAAAACGACACGCGTGTCGGAGTGCACGGTTTCGTGCAAACGGCTGTAACTATTGTTGTGCTACAGCTGTTTCAGGTACGCAAGGCAGTATCCCACAGTCACGTGATTTGTTCGAAAATAATGACTCTGGTGAAAATCCTCTGTATCTCGTGAACCACAGCGTATTACAGCCTTTTCAGGTACCAATGGCGAAGTCCGAAAATGGGCCCAAATCATCAATTACAGACAAATTGGCCTTTATCTCAGCAGGAACTGTGCATTAGCAACTAGAATTTGGTATAGACAATATAGATACATATAATATTAATCTACCATACTTATTGTACCCTAAGGAAGCATGTATATTGGGCTCAGGCTTGAGAGGGCTCAATCGGAGTCAAAATGCCGCAACATGGGCATACTAATGAAGGACTCAAACTTAGACATATTTGAGTTGGGAAAATCATTAAAAGAGTACTTAAAAGCTCTCATTCCAAATCCTGAGGTTTATTAGAGCCTTGCTATGCAGCTATGAAGGATTCTTTGAGATTTTGACGATTTTGGCCCATTTTCGAACTCCGCCATCGGTACCCGAAAAGGCTGTAAAGTCTGATAATTTTTATACACGATATCTGTCACAAACACTAAAGTTCTGTCTAGTTAAATTCCCTTAAATATCCCTATAGGTTGGTAGCCTTTTTCCAGGTCAGCAGGTCATTATTTAGCTGTTCTTCCTCTCAATCAGAGTATTTTGGGTCCGTTTAATGCATAATAAAATATTATATACTATTATAAAAGTTTTCCCTGTGTTATACCGCTTCAACAAGGTGTATACACACTGTTATGACCCGGGAGGTCAGGCGCCTTGCAGGGAAGGGAACATCTCCTCTCACAGCTTCGGTTTGACACATCTGAGAATTCTAAATGGTAATATATATGTCAGAGTAAATTTTGGTATGCTCAAACCTGCCTATTATCCATGCAAGGTATCATGGATTGCTTCAAGGCCGGAAAAAGAGGTGTTTTATTCAGATATATATTTAGGTACACATAATAACATTCGATGTAATATAGTAAGAGGATACTATATAAAGACGCTTAGAAAAAAAAAATAGATCTTAACTCGCAGTGGGGACCGAGATATTGAATGATCTTTGCAGCGGTTTTATTTTCGAAGAAATCATGTGATCGTGAGAGTCCGCCTTGCGTACCTGAAACAGCTGTAAATAGACGTAGACGTCGAAAAGGTTGCTTCATCCGACACAACCGTCGGCTGGGCTGTAGCCAGCCCCCCATCATCGCCCATCTACACCTTCAAATACCCTCCCCCCGGCGCACTAAACGACTCAAACTACTCATCGCTCTATAACCCGCATTCCCCGCTCGCCAACCCCTCCGGAAAGGACCAAACCTCCTCCGTGCAAAGAACCTTCATCTACAACCACCGTCTCGCCATGTTACCGTGCAACCACCGCACGCACCTCATCTACAACGGCTTCTTCTCGCAGTATCATTATCCACATCAGTTTGGGCCGAGTCCTGCGCATCATTTGAGCCCGACGTTCGCTATTTGCGTGAGCCCGCTGAATTCGGATCTGCTTGCTGTGGCGCCGGAGCATTTTACGCCTGTCATAAAAAACGATGTCGTCTGGGGCGATAAGTGGGATGAAAGGCTTCTCTGGAGGGGGTCTAATACAGGGTATCTTTTCGAGGACGGTTTGGAATGGAATTCGTCGCAGCGGGTGCGCCTCGTGGAATTAGGCACGAGGAGGGGTGGCGAGGTGCGGGTTTTGCTGCCGAAGGGAGAGAACAAGCCCGTGGGGCACGGGGAGACGGTGAAGCGGGCGATGATTAACGCGGCGTATTTGGATGTGGCGTTTGTGGGGAAGCCGATCCAGTGTAAGGAGGTTTGTGAGCGCCTTGAGCATATTTTTGAGTGGAGGAAGTTTCAGGAGTGGGGGACAGTTGGGGGTATAAGTTTATTGCGGATGTGCGTATCTTCCCTGCGCCCTCTTTATTTAATTATTGACGTTTGTTCGCTGCACTCACAGGTTGATGGAAACGGCTGGTCCGCACGCTTCAAACGCCTCATCACCTCCAACTCCGTCATCTTCAAATCGACGTTATTCCCAGAGTGGTACTCCGAGCGGAACATGCCGTGAGTGCATTACGTCCCGGTGCAGATGGACTATTCGGAGCTGTATGATATCTTTGTGTCCTTTAGGGGCGATATATCGGTGAAGGCTCGCGTGGGGGAGGCGTATGATGGAGGGATGAATGATCGGCTGGTGGAGAAGATTGCACGGCAGGGGACGAAGTAGAGTGAACGATTTTGGAGGAAGGAGGATATGACGGCATATATGTTTCGGTGGGTTTTTTGCCTTTTTTTTTTGCGTTGGGGTTAATTATTTTTCATTTATTTCTGCAGTTTGTATCTTGAGTACGCACACGTGATGTCGACCAATCGCGATGCGATGTCGTTCAAAGAGGATGTGGACGACTGGGACGAGAATGAGGGAAGGCCGCTTATTCATGCGTGGAGGAAGTAATACTTTGCTTTTTCGTGGCGTTGTTTCATTTAATCGGTGCGCGCGGGGATATCCCTGCAAGTGATAGATACTTTCGCTTTATTTTTATTTGGATTTGGGTTCGTGGAGGATAAAACGGAAAAGGAACGGATCGTTCATAACATATTATACGTAATACATTCCCCACACATCCCATTCTATTCCTCCCTCTCATCCCCTTCCCCCCCTCGTATCCCCCTCCTTCGCAGCATATCCCTCCATATCCCCAAGGCTTACTGTTATACCGCTTTCGCTACGGCTATCATTACCTAGCTTATTCCCTATATACTTGTAGATGTATACCTCCACCTAACCACGCACACTTGTTGTTTAAAACTCGTATATATGTATATACCTTTACCATGGGAAAATGAGCGCAGTGCTTAGGAAGGTTTTGTGCAACGTATAGCGTTGGGAATTTATTAGGCTTTCCTTAATTCTTTTTTACGCCAATTGTGAGTTTGTTACTCGGGGTTTCCAGATTAATTAATTGCGTTGCGTTCTTCACATTCACATGATTAAATAGATCAAAGTGAGAGGGCACTTTCGAACTCACAATTAGTACGTACGAGACTGAATGCAATGGGCGTACGTTCTTCGACTTCGACCTTCGAAGTTCGATATGCCACGCGCGCCGGGGGAAGCGCGATACTTAACACTACCATACGACGTGCATTGTATACATCCCCAGAATTGGCGTGCTTATGATGGCGGGGTAATTAAACTCAGGATTCGGTGGCAGTGAGAGGAGCTGTCACTCTCGTCTGTCAGTGTCAAGGTTGCTTGAAAAGGAAAAGAATGGATCATGCGTGTTTGGGAATTAAGTTGGGTGAGTTGACTGATGGAGGGCTGTGCTGAGCTGGTTAGGTTGGCAAACAGACAAATAAGGGAAGCTTTGAATTGGATCAGTGAAGTCGTGTATTCCAAACAAACAAACAAGCAGAGATTATGCTACGCTTGGATTATTTAAAGCTCTACCGAGGTGCGAGCGTTGTTGGGATATTTTTATTTTTATGGGGACGGCGCGAGGTCAATTTATTAAGGTTAAGTATGTATCATGTATGGTGGGTCAATTTGGATTTCAGGGACGATGCTTATTCCCGACCCGTCGAAGGGCTTGCGGCAGTGGGAAGGAAGCGATTCCTGTAGATCCGTGTCCAGCAATGACTGCGACAGGAAACCATCGGAGTTGCTGACAATGCGTGAAATTTATTCGGACCTTTGCGTCAAGTTCGATCGGCGCTAAATGCCACTTCGCGCCGTTCGTCCTTCTTCCTCCCACCAGCAACATCCCATCTCATAGAAAGGCGACTGTGGTGCGATATCCATGGGAATTTTCAGATATCTATATGTGATTGTGATGCTTAGGAGGATATACGGAGCCCTTTCTTACTTGTTATTTTCAACGGTGTTGTCGACGTCGTCGTCGGCTGTGCTTCGATTTCGCGCTCAGGCCATTTCTTCTTCTTGGGATTCAATGCAAGTGTTTATTGTTCGTAGAGTCCAAATCGTCCTGCTTCAGCCCCGCAGCGTCTTCTCGTCTCATCGAAAGGCTCATTGTACTGTGATATCTACCTGTGTTGGGTCTTTCCTGCATGCAACACAAGAGAAGATGCTGCGTGGAGATAATAGTTTAGAACTCTTCTCATTTGTCTATCCTTTCTCAATCTTGGTGTCGTTGTAACTTTCCGGTTATGATTTAATTTCGCGGGCATTTTGTTTCGGGATTGATTATAAGTATTGTTCGTGCAGTTCTTCTCCCATGCAGCTCCGATCTCATCAAAAGGCCACTGTGTCGCGATATCCACAGTGTGTCAGTGTGCTAGGTCTTTCTTGGATATTGATCTTGTTCATGCTGGGAGGAGACTCGGATGTGAGATTTTGCGCTATTTGTTCGGAATTCATTAGAAGTGGTGTTCGTGTAGTTCGTCCTTCTTCCTCCCGTGCAGTACTGGTATCCCATGGAAAGGGTGCTGTGTCGCGATATCCACGGTGCGATATTCTGGTTCTTTCTGACTCTTTGGGTCAACTCACAACGCTGGGAGGAGATCTTGATGTGGCGGACTCTGGAGAACCTACCTATCATTTATCAAGCTGTTTCGAATTCGCGCCATTTTTGTTTCGTCTTCGGAATTCATTGTACTCCGTCCTTATTCCTCCGATGCAGCGTCCCATCTCGTCGAAAGGCTACTGTGTCGTGATAATCTAGATGCGTGATGGGTCTTTCCTATGGATATTTGACGAAACAATGCTGGAAGGAGATAATGGATTGGAACTTGCTCAGTGTAACTAGTAGGACCTCTCACTTATCCTTTATTTAATATCAATCTTGGTGTCGTTGCAACTCCTCGGCTATGGTTCGATTTCGCGCCGATTAATACTCTTTTCGGAATTAGTTATCACTATTAGTCGTGTCATCCAACTCGTCTGTTTCACTTCCAGACAGCAACATCTCATCTCAAGGAAAGGCACTATGTCGCGATATTCATCTTGTGTGCTGCGTATTTCCTCCGGAATCTAAGTGGAACTGCTGGGAGGAGATTATGATGGGTTGGAGACCCTATTCTGTATTGATTATTAGCCTTGTCATTGTTTTCAGATGTGGCTCAATTTCGGAATTCCTCAAGTATTTTTTGTGAGTTCTTCCTTCTTCCTCCCATGCAGCATTCCATCTCACCGAAAGGCCCCCTGTCGCGATACTACGGCGGCATGTGGTGGGTCTTTCCTTTGGTCATTCTGGTGATGGGAGGAGATACGGCGGAGACCCTGTTATTTATAACTGTCCTGGTTTAAGTAACCTGTCGGGCCTCGGCTCTGGTTCGCTTTCGCGGTAAATAAATAAATAAATAAAAACTGTGTTCATTACAAGTATTGTTTGTGTAGTTCAACTCGTCCTTCCTCCCACGCAGCATGCCGTGTCATCGGAAGGCTCACTGTGTTGTGATATCCACGGTGTAGGTTCGAAATATGACATGAGGAAATGGGGAGGAGAATCTATTATTTATTTTTACCTCTCTTATAGTCGTATAGTCGATGTCGATTTTCTCTCGATAGATGAAGTTCTTTGCGGCAGACTTGATGCACTGATGGTTTCGCAACTCCTTTGGCTGAATATCATGTATTCAACGATTGGACGCGATTTCTGCATCTATCTGTTGGTGACACCACGTCGGTTGGGTTCGTTACTATTCCATCCCTTTGTTTATTCAAGTATCTTCGTCCTGCCTCAAAAGATCTTTGTGCAATATACTAACACTCGGAATGGTCCTCGGTTGAGTTTAATTCTGCGCAAAAGTCCAGCATCTTTCGATCTGAAATATTTTTGCACTAGTATATATGCGACTGCTTTTCCTCTCATATAGCTGGACACCTTGGGTTTTAATTTTCACAAGTAATACCATTGATACAGCAGCTCCCAGGGGGTATTAATTACTTATATTGTTCCCACCGTTCGTCTAGTTGTTCTACTTCTTCCTTTCATGCAATGTGGCGTCTCGAAAGGCCCAATGTGTTATGCGTGATACTCACGACACCGGTTATGCTGGGTCTTTTCTTTGGGTATCCCACAGAGTATGGGAGGAGATCATGATCTGGTTGAGAACCTGTCATTTAGCTAATTTATCAACCTTACCTATATTCCTTGCCAGCTATGGTTCGATTTCGCGCTAATATCTTATTTATTTTCGGAATTCATTACATCTATGTAGTTCGACCTTCTTCCTCTCATGCAGTATCAATATCCCATGGAAAGGCTACAGCAACGTGTGTCGGGTCTTTCCAAAAGGTGACAGTATGAGAATGTTGGGAGGATATGCCGAGGAGACTTCCAAACTTTGCTTTATTAACCTTGTCCTCGTTGTAAAATAATCTCTGTTGTAATTCATTTTGGGCTAATTTATTCCTATTGTTTTCGGAGTTTCGTGTAGCAGTTCGTCTATTCCCCACTCCCCTGCAGCGACGTCGAAAGACTAACACTCCTGTTGACAGCAGTCACGCCTGTCATCGCCTATTCTCTGTATAGGTGCATCTTTTCCAATCTCTGTCCTCGTCCCTTATCATCTTACCTTTTCTTTTCTCATCTCCATCTTTCCAATGTATGATCTTCGCTGAATATTTATTTCAACACCCAGCATGCCTTAGGTACACTTTCTTCGTGCCCTGTTTGGGGTTTCCATTGTGTTAAATTTCTGCCTCGTCCAGCATATTATTATTTCAACGCTGTTCTTTTTCTCTTGTTATATGTGCGACGTTTCTCCTCTCACTAGGTGGAAGCCCCCTTGGGCTTGCTTCACAAAATTAACATCATTTGTGAGGCAGTTCCGAGGCTAACATGGCGTGTCATCCATTGGATGAGTTGTGAAATATCCATCTTGGTTTCTTACACTATCGGAGGGTTGAAACCTTCCTCTACATTTTGAAATTCACCATATACCCCTTTCCGAGCAATTATATTGATTATAGATAGGGAAAGGGATATATATGCTATTGCTTTGAGAAAAGTATTGTAGAGGATGATACTGCTGTCCAAGTAATTTTTCTCTGATTTCTGTTGTTCGCCTCTTGGTATAGAGCTTTTTCACTTGGAATAGATTTGTGGGATTTTCAATTGATCCATAAAATGACGATGTGATTCATTGGTTTGCATTGCGTGTTGGGGTTCAAGAAGTACCTCCAGTGTTCCTGGGGTGACTTGTAAAGCATTCATATCTCAGTATTCATTTCTTATGTGAGCCCATTGCTACATTTCCCTCTACAGCGCGGAGGCCGTTATCATACTCCTTCCAAGGCAATGATCTTATTACAATAATGCTTAGGGAGAGGACTGGCTTCGCCCTGGCCCTAGAGAATATTAGTGATGCCATTCGAGAAACTCTTTCCTGGTGGCTCTTCTCCACTTCAAATCATAGTTCAGATAAAAATGATTTTCAATTTATTCATCAAACACCGCCTCGTCAAAATATTTATCTATATACCACTATCTTTATTCTTTCCCGGTTTCGCTTCGAGTTTCCAACACCTCCTTTACATGACTCCCGCTCCGGAATTTTTTCGTTACACACTATTATCTCTCAATTACGCAATATATGGGGCGGAGAGTCTTCCATTGTTAAGTATCTCCAACCATCGTTCCGTTGGATGTTTGCCAGTTGTAATGCTTACGAGTTATGACGAGTGAGCATTCCTGGGTTTGGCAGAACCCAATGATTACTTTGGTTCTGCTAGTCTACATGCAAGCCGTCGAAATCTCGGAAATATTTTCAAAATCTTTAGGGGAATCAATATTCAACGGTCAACATTCACTAATGTTTAGAGATGATACGTATCCAGCCGGATATGACTGCTTCTGCCTATCCCTGTTCCATTTGTGGTCCGTGTTTCAGACTAGCTGCCTCCGAGAGTCACTGAAAGGGTCAATTGAGCGTAAAACACCAATATGGCTTACTTGAGTGGTTACTCTTAAAAGAGGGTCTGACGCCCGATGTGTTCTAGGTTCTTCGATGACTCTACGTGACTTGCAGACAGATCCTGGGCGATATTCATCTCAGAAATCTTTTTACCGTACTGTACCAGTGATATACTTACATTATAATCGCAACTAATCATTTATAGTGGTGTGGAGGCTGAGAGATAGCTAGATGGTATGAGAATCCCAACGGCGCGAGTTCAAATCTCCCATCAACATGTTAGCACAATCCTGTAGTCGTGGGATCAAATCTCCCCTGATCGTGATGACCCTTTCGGAAGTTGCATGCTCGAATTACCATGTGCGGGTATCAGATTTCCGAGCAATGATATCAGATTACCAAATGAAGGTACAGAAACCCTGCATGCATAATATACTATACATATGTTTAAATCGTCTATCCATCTCTTTGATGTTTTATAATTAGTCCCTTCTCTGCTGTCTCTGTCTTCGCAAGAGGACAAGCGAGAGAACACGCCGGGACTAGGCTCAGCACAAGCTCCGCTCAAGCCTCCGCCGGGTGAAGCGGAGCCTCAAATAGAGTACCTCCGAACCTAAGCCGGGAGGCATTGTGACGCGGCCACCTTCTCCCCTGTACCGTCTCTTCCCATGCAACACTGACGGAAAGACTCCAATGTGTGTCGCGCTATACACGGAGCCTTTCATGAGTCCGAAATGACACGGAGGAGATTCCGTGGATATCTGGCTTTCATGATTATTCATTATCGCCTCATCATTCTTGTTGCTCGCATCTGGTGGTGCCTCTGTTTATTCTCGGTTCTTCTTAGATGTTAGTTCACAATTCCGATCCATCTATATTCTCATACCTCTTTGCAATCAGCGGGTCTCCCTTTGTCATTCCTCCTTCCGTCTGTTTTCATCCAGCTCGGTGCACAATATTCGTTCGTGTTGATACAACACCCGACAACCCTGGCGACAATATAAATACAATATCTGCCATTCCACTTAAATATTTCGCGTAGAATTTCAACCTACTGTTTCTCTCGTGATTATCGTTTCCTCAACGCTGGCGAAACTCTCTCAACCTTTGATTGTACGATTTTCTTTTCCCTCTATCTGCTCGTCTATGATCTGCTATTGATATCAACGTTCTGATCTACTTTGACAGCGCAAATACTTCATTATCGTATCTTTGATCTACCACAGAGTTTTGTTTTTGCGTTGGCTAGAAACGCAGCACAGCGTTCACCGTTTCCGCTCTTTCCATTTCCTCTTGATATGTGCAACAATCGTTCTCACGTGGCTGAAGGTATCTTAGTGAGTTAATCACATTATCAGAGATAATATTTTTTGGACTGCATGCCAAGAACATACAGATCATCTGTATAAGACATCTTACAACACGGCTTATGGATTACCATTTTCTTGCTTTCCTGATCTTACTGGTACGACTCTTCCTCTGCACACTTCTGCTGTTATGGCTGTTTATAAGCGATGATTATGGTTTTATCATATACCATAATGCTTAGGGTAAATTTAAACAGAAGGATATAGCCGAGATGCGTGCAGAGGGTAGTGCTGCCGCTAATTTGCAGTTTTTCCGTGATTGCACCCATTTATTGTGGTGTGGTCTGGAGTCGTAGCTCCGAAACATATGCAGCCTCTTTAATTTTTCAACAGTGCTGTGATTCTCTCCTTCTCACCGCGTGTTTATGTTGCCCGTTTCATCTGAGTCTTTACGAATCGAATCACTAGCCTTTGCTGTTTTGCTCCCGAACTCACATCCTTCTCACATCTACAGTCGATGCGCGTTCTCTTGTATTATTGTAGCTTAATCATGAACTGACTACGTTAAGAGAACTTCCATATTCGCTACTAGTACATTGTGTAGGGGATGAGATCTGATCCATTAGTAAGTACGTGAGCCTCTAGGTCATTTAGCAAAAATACCTTTATTTTTTGTTTCTTCGCTAAGAGAATATCACACGTTTATGATATCGATTGCGTCGAGATTTCTTCCTTTTCTGCACTGTCGCACACCTTGGGATTTTGTCACTCGTCCAATTAAATCGCGCGATATTTCCGAGGCTGCATATATGTATGGACGGCATGGTTTTTGGGATAAGTCGGCATTTGAAGAAATCAGCTACATCACTAATTCAAAACATATATCGACGAGAACTCTCCTCTGCAGCACGAGGGTGAATTATTTTTCTTACCATAATTCCGCAAGGCTGACTCGACTGCATCCTTTGAAAGATGTATCTGAAATGTATTCGGCTTCGTGAGAGTTTATACTCTAAGGATTACATACCAGCCGACTGTATCTTCAAGTTTTTCAAACTTTATCCAGATGCAACAACGCCAAAAAGATATAATCTCGTGGAGAGCTAGATCTCCTGAGAAGATCATCAGCGCAGAAACAGAGACGTAGGGTTTGAGAAACAGGCCGTTACAGTTATATAGGAAGTTTTCTAAAAGGGTGCTTCATCACAAAAGTGGTCAAACGCTATAGTAGCAATTATGGCGTTTATAGCATCCGTAGCCACGATACTTTATGTATACTATGATACCCTCCATAGCTTGCATAGGAACTGTGACATTTACCGGTATGCTAGCTGTAGTGAAAGTATGGATAACTATGGTAGGGAATCTAGGAACCTATAGTCTCAATAGTAGATATATTATTATTATTGATTTTCAAATTATTCACACATTAAATAAAATAAAAACTCGATATTCTATTCAATCAAAGTCTACAGATAAATACAGTGGGAACTATCTCAAGAGTACAGCAATAAAATTAGCCTCTAGAGAAGCTAAGTACAATCTAACAGTATTGGACCACACTGTGAAACTCAAATGAAAATCACTGGGAGAGTGAGCAGTGGGCATGTTCCATGATCTGGGATTTCATATGAGTGGCAGAGATAGCAAGAGATGTTGAAGATTGACATACTGAAGTCATATCTCCTGTGCTGTCGACCATACTTCCTGTCAACTTTTGAGTCCTGCAACCTAGATGGGAATGGTCAGTGAGAATTCACACAGTGCTCAACAGAAACTTAGCATATGTTCCTTAAATTCAAAGTGGATAACACCTGCAAAGTATAAAGATTCTGAGATGTAGGTAAGGTTCACTGGTAGATGAACTCATCGAATGCAGCCCAAAGGTCATTGGAAGCTCCTAATGATGTCGGCGACCTTCCTGATGACCGTTTGCTATGTTCCATTCGTCTCAAAGGTTCCTGTATAGTCGTTAATTTATTGTCTGGATTAATGGGTTATAGACTTACAGGATGTCAATGTGGAATCCACCAAGTCTATTGGAAAATATGGTGGTGGTATGACTCTAAGTTGCAAAAGTCATATTGGCGCTGATATTGTTCAAAGCAGCGGAGTTAGTGAATTTTAGATTAGCGAGCCTAGCCAGGGCTAGCAACTCTTCATTTCCATCACAACTTGCTAGCTCTCTGTAGGGTCATGCTACGAGAATAGCGAGGCTAGTGAGGGCTAGCGGCTCTTTAGCGGCATAGTAGCTAATACCGTCTTTTGGAAGCGTGGGACGCTATGGAAAAATCAAGTGCTGTTGGCAGATTTCGTGATGTTGACGGTTGAACATATCTTTATGGTATTATAAACTCTAAGAAAGAGTTAATTCGTCGTGGTCTACGAGATCAGAGGGGTCAATAAGGTTGAGAAGCTCTCGAGCAGAAACCTCATCCAATTGCGCGAGGAATGACACACTATCCTTGTCCGATGAATAGGATTATTCAAGATATCTCGATCAAAGCGAGAGTGGACATTGAGCTGAATTTGGAATGAGACTGGATAAAATAATCCACATCAACAGAGAATCGCCGTATTTAAAATACCACAGTGAGCCGATAGAAGATTATGTATTTTATTTGCGTTCTCTTCGAAAGATACAATAGTCGTCCCAGTGTAGATTTAGACAGTTGAATAGTAGTGAAGTATTTAAAACCCTACAAAAGGACTCATTAATTTAAAGGATAATTATGCTTCTTGTAACCTGAAGCTTAAGGTTGAAAACTCGCGAGGTCCTTCACTGCCAATAAAGACTAAAAAACCGACAGAAATCCTGAAAGGTCAGATACATCAGGAAAACGGGTAATGACGCCTATTTTTTCCGTAGAACTACACAGGCTACGAAATGTCTACGGAAAATAACAGGTCGCTATCGTTGCTAGCTCTCGCTACGCCATTCAGAATGAACTCCGCTGGTTTGAACAAATATGAGCGCCAGACGACACATTGCAACTTAGTATCGTGCTACTACCACTCATCCTCTCTTCACGGCCTCAAGGCTATTCATTCCCTCTCTTTGAACGAATCCACCGTACGGTAATGTTATCAATTGTGTAGAGACTGTAAAAATGATGTTGAACTCGCTCTAGGATTCATTATCTACCACTTTCCATTGTTGACCATTAATGAGTTCATCCAATACTGACCTTTGGGTCTATCAGCTGACGACGGGCACACTATCCAAGTTGCTTCATCCCAGTCATTTTTGGTTGATGATTATGTTTTAGGAGATGTAACCTGGTGTTAAGACATGCTGAGGAGACTTCCGAACGGACTTTTGGGTACGTAATTCAATGCTTTTCACCATCTGCTAGCTAACACAATCATGCCAGTTGCATTCTACGTTATAGGTACCAAAATGA
>KN837180.1:357102-381569 GCA_000827215.1 Sphaerobolus stellatus SS14
TCCACAGATGTAGAAGTTACTATTAGTCCCTCTTGTGTTTAGCTAAATTATATATCAATTTTACACATCTACTACCTAATCCTGCACAAAAATTATGGATATTAAATTGGAAAATTAGTAAATAAACATGGCACTATTGAGGCTACTGAAGCTAGAGACTCTATATAGTTACTCATAGCACCCGCAGCCGCTAGCATAGCGCAAAATCACCAGACTTCTAGGGAATCTGTGGAGACTACCATAGTGTACATAAATTACAGAGGCTACAGTGTCTACGGACGCTATATAGCCTCTGTAGTATTTGCCAACTTTCCTGATGTACTATACCTCCGCTAGAAGTCGCGCAAAATCCTACTTCAACTGCCAGCCGAGGAATTTCTAGACTGACCAGGATGAGAGATTGAGTGAATGTACTTTATAGTGTATTCTTGAACTCTACGTACTCAACTTAGAGTCTGGTCCAGCACTTTGATGTGCTGGGGCAGTCTGAGCTTCAGAGGTTGTGCAGCTCGGCTGTCACATGGCTGTCACACAGCCGATACCATCCAACAGCAACACTCAGAAATTGCATAAATGCTTCGATTATTGCTCAAATAAATACATGTAAAATATGATAAAATTATACAAAAAAATTAGGCAAGGGATCAGAGTCCAAATAGTGTGGGATCCAAGGGAAATCCAGGGTCTTCCTCCTCACTTTCCTGTTCACTGGAGCGGCCTCTTCTCCAGGTAGACCCTCTGACTCAGAATCACCATCAATAGCTTGACTCTCTGCCTTCCCAGTGGTGCCTTTGAGGCCTTGTGCTTTGAAAATAACTCTGAATAATGTTTATCTCTTTGCAACTCCAAGTGGCTAGTCATATAGCCCTGGATTCATGTCCTCAATTCCTCTACTGTGCCAGATATGTCAAGTCCGAAAGCACACATAATATCTTTAAGTCATCTTTGTGCTTGTAGCAATGCAATGGATCTGTGTAGATCTCAGTGGGTGCCTTTCTCACTCGTTCAATTTGCCATGCATGGATCTCTGCATTCTTCTCCTGCTGCTTCGCCAAAGATTCCTGTTCTTTTGTCTCTCTTTCTGTGTGTTCTTTTTCATAAGTGAACTTTGCTTCTGGAGCAGTAAGGTTTCAACCTAATTAAATTTTTGATCCCTGGCTGTGGTGAGGCTTTGAGGCTTGATTGAGTCTATCCTGCAGATCATAGATCTGGGATGTTTGAATTGAACAGTGAGCTTCAGCAGCAAGTTTACCTGCTTCCACTGCTTGTCTAAGATAATTTTCTTTGAGAAGACGAGCATTGGCTTGCATAAGCTGCATCTGGAGATTCTCTACTTCGTTTAATTTGCTTGAGGGTGTGGCAGTTGAAGCATCTTCTGAATTACTTCTCCAAATGATTGAGTCCAATAGCCTTCAGTGTTTAGTGATGACATGAATGGATCAAACTGCATGTCCAAATTTGCATCTGCAGATTGAGATGTCCCATCCTGGCTTTCTGATTCCCCTTCAGAATTCTCTGTGTTTCCCTGAGTATATTTAGCTGTTGATGGAGAGCTACCAATAGGAGCAGGTAGACCAGGGGGGCCTACAGGACAAGATTGTGAGTTGAGGAACTGGAGACTGGGGGCAGAATCTGTGTCTGTGAAAACATTTCAATTAACAGGTCATAATCCAGATTTCTTAAAGGCATTCTGAATGGAAGCTACAGTGATTGATTCTTGCAAACCTAAAAGATGTTTATTAGCTTTGAAAAAAATTAGATTAGTTATATACATACCTTCATGTATTCAAGAATGACTGTTTCCCTTGTTATTTCTCTACACTTTAAACCCATCTCAAGCAATGCTTAATCAAAGAGTGTTAGAGGGGACCAAAAATACCAACATCAAGTGGCTGCAGGCGATGGGTTCTATGGGGTGACAATTCACCAAGTATGATGCCATGTTCATATGCATAGTCAATCATCTCCAGGGCTTCATGAGAGCCATGGTCATCAAATACAAGGGGGATCGGCTTGGTAGCATCACTATGGGATTTTGCAAATGGGATGAAAACTTTATTGAACCACTGATAACAGATTGCATCATCTGTCCACCCATTTTCAGTCTCAGTGACCCTTAAAATGATTTGGATATGAGATATAACTATTATCATTGGTTTGGCTAAAAAACCAAGACTTACATCCCTACCCCACCCCATTCCTACCATTCTACAGCAGAGCCTTGAGGGAGTATAATACCCAGTGGGACATAGTACCATCAGCACATGCACACTCAATGATGGTGACAAGCACCAGAGAGTCTGACTTCAAAATATAGTGAGATTTGTTCTCCTTATCAAAGAAGTACAATGTGTTGGAATTTTTGTGACCACCACCCAATTGGATTCCCTTTTTGTCCATGTTGTAAGCATTGCAGCAGAGGATTTGATAGGCCTCAATAATATCCTCTAATTTGTTGAAGAAGTCATAAACCCACTCTTTATTGAAAGCAGCAGCTTGTTTCAAATCCAATCCTCTAGCTTTGAATCCACAGACACCAGGATATTCTTCAAGAAATTTTGTGATCCACCCATAGTGTTGCCATGGTTCAGTTCAGTTCGGTTCATTCACCTTTTTGGTGAACCATGAACTGAACTGCATGTTCAGTTCAGTTCAGTTCACATAAAATAATTGGTTCAGATGGTTCAGCTCAGTTCAGTTCTCAGTTCAAACTGGTTCAGGAAAAACTTTTTCCATCTTTTACTGCATAAAACAGCCTTTTACACCAAGTTGAAAATTCGGTTCAAGAGGTTAATGAACCCTGAACCGAACCAACTGGTTCAGTTCAGTTCAGTTCAGTTCATCTTTGAAAGTGGTTTGGGCAGTTCTGTTCTGTTCTGTTCTCGGTTCGAACTGCTTTCTGAACCAAACCACAGCAACACTATCCACCTATCACTGGGACATTTTCCCACCATGTCCTGAACCTTCATCTTATTGCCCTTTTTAGACAGTGGCTCCACTTGCTGACCCAAAAATTTGCACCATTGAGCCAGAGTGTCCTTCTGTTCAGACATTAATTATTGCTGGCTGGCATGTGCTTCCTTTTGTGGCTTCCAATACTTCAAACAACCTTGAAGAGTGCTTTCAGGAATAGCAAATTGTCTTCCCACAACCCTAAGCCCCAATTCTCCATTGCAAATCATAGCAAATGCCTTCTTGATCCTAATTTCAAGTTCACCATGGTTGCTATGGTCAACAAAACAAGCAGAGGGTTGTGTCATGCCATCCATGGTAGGAACACAAGGCGAAACATGTGTTTTCATTGATCCAGTGTGTCTAGATTGGGCCATAGTTCTCACATTCAAGTCAGAGGTGTTAGTCCATCTGCTTCTAGCCATGTATGTAAAGGAAGAGTGGCCACAATTGCAGTCTGAGAGCTAGGAACATGTTACGTCCTAGTATCTAGGTGTCAACTCGAACTCTGGATATAATAGAACAAGTAAGTAATTTGGAGTCTGGATGAGATGAACAGAAATGGCTTGGCTTCAACTTATGTGTTGTGCCCTTAGTTGTATGCGATGTCCCTATTTCAGAATGATGCTTGAGATGAACAGAGGTTCGGGGTCCAAGGATTGTCACAGACAATAATTATAGGAAACTCAGAGACTGAGTATAGTAGAAGTAAAAGAGGGAGACAGAGAGATGGAGACCAGATTGAGTCAACAGAATAACTAAGTTGTGAAGTTGATTTCCGACTACTTAATCAAGATACATGTGTGGCTATTTATACTAAAATGGAGGCCAGAAAGTATAAGGAGTAATAGTCAGGGACACAGAGATGTAAACAGATAAAGAAATAGAATAATGAACGTGGTTGGCTGGTGATAATGAAAAACGGAGGTTGATGAGAACATAATGTAAAAGACATGTGGAACATAATCATGTAAGTCATAAGCAGTGCTTGGCATCAATGAGAAAAATAAGTGTGATAAGAAAATGGAGTCTGAAAGATAATGGATGACTAAGTGAATTGATAAGGAATGATGGAGTTTGAGAAGATAGAAAGAATAAGTGAACCAATGAAAGAATAAGAAAAGATACATGAGCAAATGAAATCAAAGATGAATAATGAATATAACAGAAAATGGAGTCCAAAGGAAAATCAAATCAAATTAAATCAAACAAAATTGGGTTCAGGTCAGGACAGAACAACATGTTGAGTCATGTAGCTTAACGGGCACCTAAACAGACACTGTTCTGATTTAGGCTGCTTAGATAGCAGTGTGACAAGGGCTCTTGGCATGTCTTCAGCATATGATAAAAGTGTTGAAAATAGGTCACTAAACATGTTACTTAAAAAGAAAGAATTTTATTCACTGTACCTTATGAATGAAATGTGAATTACACCCTTAACCAGCACCAGCACATACTTGTTTACCTCCTGGAATTTCCATATGCTGGTATTCAGTCATGGTCACAAAAGAGATTTTACTCCTCACACTCTAATCATAATTTAAATAAATGAATGAGCCCATAATCTCTATTGTAAAATTTAATATAACAGGTGCACAACTTCTATGAGGTGTGCCACTTCTAGTCGAGGCATAGTACATACATTGGTGATAAACCTCTAGTAGTAGTGTACCTTCAATTGCTGCAGCAGAACAATGTGGATAATTCTGCAGTGTACAGTTGGCATTCAAACAAAAAGAGGACACCAAGCTGAGTACCAGATATGTCTAAAATAAGGAGGACACTCACACTGCCAGGTTTTTGGTGAATATTTAGATTGAAGTCCTTTGAATCCTGTTTGAGTCTATAAACCAATAAAAGAAATATTAATATTAGACATCAATTTGATGAGGAGTGATTAAACATACAGAACTGTAGAAACTATTGCCAAAGAAATCTGCCTAGCCTTACCTGCACACAGCCTTGTAAACCTTCCTTTGCTTTAACATGGGTGGGACCTCATTGAGATCAATTGTGTATCATATAAGTTTTATGTAATTTTATCTCCAGAATAAATTGAACTAATGCACCTGCATAATGAGGATGCTTGGAAGTGCAAAGTATTTTGAGGAAGTATTGAAGATGGTTAAATATATCAATCAAGGAAAAAGGAGGCACTTTGTGAGGAACATTGATGCAAAATCAATTAAGTTTAATTTTGAGCAACATTTTCTGTGTCTACCTAAGCCTCAGAGTGGTAATACTATCCTACAGTGTTTGAGACAACACCATCCTTACAGCTGTTTCAGGTACATAAGGCAGAGATCAAAATCTGGCTCCAAGTTGAAAATAAAAAACAACAGAACAATCTCGTTATATCTTGTGTAATATGGTGAGTTAAGAGCTGAAATTACAAGCAGGTACTTTTATGATATATTACTAGTGATCTACATAATAAAAGTAGCTTAAAACAAGCTGTATAAATTTATGGTAAATATGAGTATTTATTCCATACTATGATATGGGAGTTGTTTTAAGATGGGTTTATGGGTCAGAAAATTGTCCTTTCAACTGTTCTAATAGATGGATATCTGCTCTGTACTTAAAATCTTCTGTGAGCTAGCAAGAAGGTGCAGGAGCTGGCATTGTGAGAAGGGGATAGCACTTGGCTCTCCTTACAGCTCACAGAAGGCTTTTAAGTAGAGGAACGATACCCCTCCATTAGAACAGTTGGAACAGTGATTTCCGGACCCATAAACCCATTTTAAAACCACCCCCAGATCATGGTATGGAATAAATACTCATATTTACCATAAATTTATACAGCTACTTTTATTATGTAGATCACTAGTAATATATTATTATAATACCTGCTCATAATTTCATCTCTTAAATTGCCATATTACATAATATATAATAAGATTGTTCAGTTGTTTTTTATTTTTGACTTGGTGCCAGATCTCGATCTCCACCTTATGTACCTGAAACAGCTGTAACATTTGTGTTGGGTAAAAGTAAAATGTGGACTTCATGATACTTAATCTCTGGAATAAAATCCCTCATAACCTTCAATAGTGTGACCAAGTAGATTAAGCAATGAATCAATTGGCCCAATAATAAATATAACATTAAATTGTGACAAAGAGTCAAAATTTATTATTATTGCATGTTATAATAATTTGCTCTTCATGCAAATCAAACACAGGACATTGGCAAGACCTAGGGAAGCAATATAACACATCTGAAACTAAACCACTTTACTATGACTGCTAATACATCGCACCTTTTATGTGCTGTGCTGTCCTGGGCCATTATGTCTCCCATCTATACATGCATGTGGATATAGAAAGTCATCTTACTGAACATCTATATCATCCAAGGTAAAATATAAATCATATTGGTGGAATATTCTACTTCTCTGAGTCCACAATATAGTAACAATAGTTCACATAACTTGTTTGCTGAGTCAGCACTGAACAGAATGAGAGGGTACTTAATGTCTCATCTATCAACCACTGCTCCCTGCCCCCTATCATTCCCCCCACCACCACTCCATACCCCTATCATTCCTAACCTCTGCTCCCTGCTCCCTACTATTCTCAACCACTCAAGAGGTATGCAGAAAATTAATTGATGACACTATCTATGAATTGGTGCTAAAGTCTAATTTGGAGCCACCCCCCCTCTAAGTGGTTACATAATTTCCAGCTGCTCAGTTCCACAAGAAGACATGATGACAATATGTATTAAATATAAAACATTAGTATTAAGTTAATTGGCTCTCTTCTTCACCTTTTTCACTGGCTAAGCAACTGCATGGTTAGTGAGTACCTTACCCTTCTGACATCTCAGGCATTTCCATTCTTTCAGAGCAAATTCCAAGGTGAGGCATTGAAGATGATACAGTTAAATATCAATGTTAATGTTACATTTTTTAGACAAATATATCCTAACTCACCCATCTTAACTCACAGCCCCCACTGTTGCATTCAATGAGACCTTGAGCTGCAGCCATATCTGAATCAATGTTATCAGGATCAGTGCTTTCTCCTTTGTCACAACCACAGAATGTAGCCATGTATGGAGACATCTCTTTCACCCCCTCCTTGTTTCAACTTCTTCTCTGAACCTGTTATGTCCTGATACAGAACACACCAGGTAATACATGCAGAAGTAAGTCAATGTTTCTGTGCAGAAGCATCAACAATTTGTACTGAAGGGACTTGGCTTCAGCTTATGTGTTGCACCCTGCTATGTCATACATTGTCCCTACTTTAGAGTAAGAGACAAGATAGATGAGACAAGAAGAATAGAGCCAATTGGGAATGAAACCAAGTAGAGAAGCAGACAGAGAAGTTAACAGAGAATACATGATTTGATTTCTGACTGAGTAAAAGTAAATACAATAGAGTGTATTTAAATGAAATAACTGAGTGGAGAAACAAAGGAGAATATAATAAGCAAAGATAAAATGAGAAACATAATTAGTGTATGATGAGGTGATCATACACCTTGTGGAGCCGCCCGTGCCAACTTTCATGACGCACTTTGAGTATTACCAATCTATTCTAAAGAGAAGCGTCATTCAGATATACTTATAAGAATTACTTCTGGTCATCCAAAGTTTCTGCATTGGTAAAAATAACAATGAAGAAAAATATTAAAGTTTCCTCTTATGTAGGACTTTGGCTGATTTGAACAACAGAAGGGCACGATGACATTGATGATCGAGAATGGTGGTGTGCACAGCATAGAAATACACTAATATAGTGGACCTGAATGAGCCTGCATCAGCCAAACAGCCGGCCTCTGGTTACCTGTTGCAACCACAGACATAGGTGACCAGCATTAGCCAGCCTGAACAATCTTGATAACCGGTTATAAGTATATATCGGGCTGATATAACCCTGCCCGCGTGCACCAGTGTGAGTACCCAAATACCAGGACGGTCTTTTTAATAGCAGCTCGGTTGAAATTGGTAGCCCGCAATACAAAATGTCACATGAGCCAAAGCCACTCTTTGTAAGGACGGTTCCTAGTCGTACCTCCTTTTTAGAGGAACCGTAATGAACATTCTTTCTAGTATATTTTGCAAGAAAGGGTGACATTTCGGAATTTGCGGTGAGTGTTCCTATCAAATTACTTGACAAGAAATAATCATTCAATCTTCTACCAGTGTCGCACACTTTATGAGGCCGCTGGATGTAGGTAAAAAAGAAAATGATTACGATGTCGTTCCTCAAATGAGATTTTCAGGGTTCATATTATTTGGAATCTTAATTGCAGAACGTACGTGATCCTGTCGGTCGAGAGCCACCTATACATTATTGATTGCTAGATGGTCTCTTAGTCATCTTCGTATTTCGCACGTATGCCATTTGAAACCAAAATAAAAGAATGTTATATTGTCTGTTCGCTATTGGTTTCCCCATTAGTGCGCCTAGCCTTTATGCGACATATAAAGGCACTACAGCTCTTCCAATAGGTGAGTGACGATATAGACTTTTTAAATTTATTTCTCACCCTAGTTGGGCTGCAGTTACATTGTCAGGTCATCAAGTCTGCTTGATAATTCCAGGTAACTCTTCGAACAAGTTCCTGTTGTATGACTTCTCGAGCGTGGTTCTATTTGAAACCAGTGCGGCTAAATGCATTTTTTGATGAGATGAAGTCATTGACCTACTTATCTGCTACAGTAATAGTCATTTTAACGGTTATACCAGCTTTTAAACAAGGTGAATTATTGACAATATTTCTCTCGCTTCGACTCACAGTCTCTGACCGATCTCCGCTGTTCAGCGAACCTGCGGAAGACAAATCTAGGAAAAACCCTCTACAGAGACGATAAGGAATATCTTTCTATATTCCTAAGCACAGTTAATGAGTAGAACTTTTATAGGATTGATATACTACCTTTTATAACTTTTTTTAGCATTGGGAATCTTGCTGCACTTGGTAATTCCTCCGCTAGTGTGAGACATTATGTTGCTATGTTGCTCCACTGAGTACGGGTACCCCACCCATGACGCCTATTAGGTACATGGGCACCCAGCAATCGGCTCTGGCCTATTAGGCCTTCTGATCGGCGGACCTCCTCAGGAAGAACTCCTATATAAAACATCCAAATGATAGTTAGCCAAAATTAGCTTGAACCCGCATCAGACACCTCACGAGCTCCTCTCGCCGCCAACTGAGCTCCTCCGAGGCACCTTCCCCCTCGGCGTAGTCCTCTGAAGCTCCTCTCAGCCACACACACTCTATGGACCTCCAGAGGAGCTCCCTTTGCACTACGAGGAGCTCCTCAGGAGCTCCCCAGCCACCCGTTTCGATGCTGCACTGTCTGTGGACCTCCCGAGGAGCTCTCCGCTGCCATTACCACACACCCGAGTACCTAAGGATCTCCCCAGGAGCTCCGCTGCCACACTGGCGTCCTCTGAGGTGGAGTCCGAACCAGCAGTGTTTCGGTGAGCTCCACAGTAGCTCCTTCAAAAGTCCCACCCTCGTAAATCATCAATGTCACGGTCTATACTGTTATTAGTCATGTAGCTGTTTACCGATAGTTGGCCTATGCACTCCCTTGGTTCTGTCCCTAATAATACCAGCCCCTTCATGTCCGTTTGTCCCAATCTCCATACTTATATTAACCCTCGCACCTTCGGATATCCCCATAGGTCCTTCCAGTTCGCAAATTCAACACCATCCTGTCATCCGAATCATACACCCGTAAACCTTAATGTTGTAGGCGCAGAGTAACCCGACTAGAGCAGCTACTCCATCGCTATTGTACGCTACAATAGTCGGTGGGTGTAGCTGCACCGTCTCAGTGACACCTTGTGTCAAAGGCACCGTGCCTGGAAAGGAGCTTCAGTCAAGCACCACTTGTCCTCCACTCGGTAGCATCGAGCCTGAATAGGAGCCCCAGTAAAGCGCCGAGCAGCCTCCACTGCGTAGACCGTGACTGAATCACAGCTCCAGCTGAGCTCCACTACCCTTACACTCTGCCTTCAATCTCTCATGAATATCCACACATTCGTACTATTTCCAAATTATGTTAGTCATCTATCACTGTCCCCTCCTGCACCTTCGTCGGTATGTATGTAACGTGCTCTAAGTCCATGACGAGGTCTATAATGGATGACCTCCAAGACTTCATCTCGGCTTGACCCCAAGGACTTGGCTCCCTGCGATGGATGAGACTTGCCATATCAGCCAACACAAAGGCCCCGCAATCGTAAGAATTGGTTTGCCGTGATCGCCGCTATAAGTTGCCATAACAACCATGTCATAATAGTGCCAAGGAGAATAGAATGCTGAGCTATGCGTACCTCCTCTGGTATCCATCGCCATCGTGGTTGGGGCCGCCCTGCGCCATATTCCGTCCACACCAAGTCCAGAGCCTTTCGCAGCACCTTTCGTACCTCGGCTTCATCCTCATCTGCTCCGCTCCTGTTCGGCAAACTATCGAAGAAACGAATTGTTCCCTCCTCAACAAAGATAGCGAACAATGTCCAATGTGCAGGCACATGTGCGGGAATGAGCACAGTCTTTGTTGTATCTCGTAGAATCTGTAGATGTTGTCAGTACAAATTCTAGTGGGCTGTATATGGACTATATACTCTCACCTCTTGACCATGCCGTAAAACAAACTCAGTTTCCTCCCGAGTACAACGTTCATCCAAAGTCCCTGACATTATGCGCTGCATTGAGGTTAGAATCACCGGGGTGATGTGTGTAGCACACAATGCTCCTCCCACCGCCTGAACCATTGCCTCCGCCACCACAGAGATTACAGTGCCGTCAAACCACCTATCCCCTGTCGATAAACGGTGTATGTATTCCATAACGCATTGGTAGTTGCCGCATGATCGACCTCTTTTGGGGTTTTGACGACGGGTTAATACAGATACTTGAAGAAAGGGCACAGTCAGTTGAAGTCCACAAAACACTTTGAAATAAACTCGACATACTGTCTGGTACAAAGCCCAACAACATCGACTTGCCTGCCTGTTGCCAGCTAACATGAGGCTCTGCTACTCCTCCATCTTTTACTTCTGTCGCCCTCGCTAACTCAACATTCCCACCCTCACCGACAGTATTACGCCCCCTCGTCGTCCCCTCAGTGATGCCGCCCTCTCCACTACTCAATAACACCATCATTCCCTTCCCTTTTCCCTTCCCGACAGCCCTATGCACCTCATCCCCAACAGTATCATTCCTCCTCCTCGTCCCCTCAGTTACACTGCCCTCTCCAATACTCAATAATGCCATCATGTTCTTGCTCATCAATCCTTCGTCCATATGAAGCTCTCTGTCAACATCTGCCTCTTCCATCGACAAACCCAGAGCTAACTCATCTTCCACACCCGCTTCATGTCTAAACTCTTCTACAACCTCTTCTCCCAGTCGCAAGACTTCTCGTCTGCCATCCTGTTCCAGGAGCTCTAAAAGTTCCTCCTCGCCGCCCTCCGATAGCTCACTATCACTAAGCCCATCATTTGTCACAATATCGTCGTCATCAGATTCCACCTCTGTGCCGGTCGCCCATGCACGATTATATGCTGGAACTTTGAACATCTTCAAGTAGCTGGGTCGCTCCGATGTGTGCATCCATGTTGCTGGATCTGAATGAGCTGGATCAAGGGCCTGACGCCAGTGTTCGCTGATGTTCCATAGTTCGCCAAGCCGACGTTCAACATGGTATATGACATCAGGATCTAGCGACAGATTAGCTTCCAGCTTTGGTATTACCACTCAAAGACATACCTTGTTCATTCTGTTTCGCTGCCACAGTCCTATTTATCTCGTCCCGCAGCCAAGACCTCAGCGCCTTCTCCTCTGCATCCAAACGTTCCCTTTCCTCCTTCACCCTATCCCGCTCCAATAAGGCAGGTATTGCTGCCCGCACTTGCTCATCACTTAGCCACCGAGGCGGGCCTTCGCCATCTTCACCATCATTGTCCATGACATCAACCCAAATGGGATCATCCACATCCAAACGATGTAGCTCTTGGGTATCGAGACACATCGGTATCTCAACTCCACGAGGAACAGCACCTCGCTGCTTGAGACCTTGGAGATCCTGGACCATACGGTTATAACGGGACACAAGTGTCGTTATAGATTGGCGTGATCTCTTCAGCAATTTCTTTGTTTGTTGATGATCTTTGTCGCCTATATACACAATAATGACACCAATATTTAACACACAGACACTGAGGAAAGGATAACGAAAAAACAACTTACGAACTACCTGTCGTTGATATGCCCTTTCCAGCCGTGCTCTCTCAAACTTCTGCTCGACAAGCTTCTTTCGTATTCGCATTTTGATCGCCCTTGTGTTCATACGCAGACGTAAATATTCACTGCCTTTAAGCCCAGCCAGCTTGCGTGGATTTAGCACTCCCAATGCCTTTTCCTTAGCCTGCAAACGACGCTTGATAGCTTCGAAGGTCTCCCGGGCGCTTGACAGTTCCTCTACAATGTCGGCATATCCATCACTATCAGAGTCGAGAGCCTCTTTCATTGACTTCTCCAATGAGAGGATTCTAGCCTGATTTTCTTGCTTCTCAACTCGGAGATCTAAGATTGCCTCTACAGCAACATCCGCTGCATTCTTTGCCAGTCCTGATCCACTTGATGAGAGTCGGCACAAATATATCATAAACAATTGTCCACATACACTTTAAAGGAGCTGTCTGGCTCTTAACCTGGGCAGCCCATTCCTCCCGTAATAGTGCTTCCGGCAAACTGTGCTTTTGAAGTATAGCACGAGCATCCTTATCCCGCTTCAGACATGCCTTGCGTTTACGCACAATGAAAGCCACCAATGTACGTAACCCATCTTTTTTCAAGTGATGGATTTGACGATCTATCATCCAGATCCTGCGGTGTCTCTAGCATAAATGACGAAGTCAGTACAAACACTGAACAGAATCATCTTGTCATTCACTTACCCCGGAGACCCTAAGCGACGGTATAAGCCTCTTCAGAGAACTCCACACCCTCTCACAACCTTCTCCATCACTAAGTCCATAGCCTATCACCTTCCGTGGGTGATAAAGTAGTTGACACGGCCATTGGTGACCATATGCATGGAACACCGAAACCGCAAAAGACAATCTGTCATAAAAGTGCGCCAGGATGCCATGCTATTGAATACAAAACAGATTAAAGAGGTGTCATCCGATTTCAACATGAGCGCTCACCTTGACCATGCTCCGTTCCACCTGACAAGCAATGTCATAGAGGAGTCCCACATGCCAATCATCTGGCAGATGTGCAAACAGTTGGTCCAGCAGTGCAAAGGCGTAATATTGCCGCTCCCCAGGTGTTGTCATATTGGCTGTCCACAGTATCCTGTCATGTCGACAAACCATCACGACAAGCCCTGTATCAGCGAAGACTACAGCCGATGACTTGGTTTGATCTTCATTGGCAGCAACAAAGCTATCCTGACACTCTTGTAGCACCTCCTCTGGCAACCGCATCTTCATTTTGTGACCCTTGGGATTCTTCTTCCGCAGGGCTTCAATCTTTCCGTCCATAGCGTCCAAGTCTGCTTGAGGGATGAACTGTGTTTGTGGATGTGTAAGTGGAACATCGGTAGCACGGGCTTTGAGACATTTTTGTGCAAAGTTTGCATCTATGGCGACCACACAATGTGCCCTGGTGTACTCAAGTTAGCATAAACAATACTCGCCAAGAAGAAAGTCACACACTTGGAGAAGGATAGCTTCGGCTTCTGGCCGCCAAAGCAGAGTGGTCAACATCGTCGTAGGTGTTCAGAAGGACGCTCGAGCTTGGTAGGTAATGGTGGTGGCAATCCCTCAGGCTTGCGTTGACGTCCCCGCTTCCGGGCAGATTCCCCATGGGAGGGCTCACTGACATCTGGTGCACGCTGAGCATCAAATGCTGCTTGGGGTGGCCCAGATATTGCGCAGTGCCCTGTAGACTCCACATCCTCGCCTTGGATGCTCGACCTTGATGAACTGGTCTTGACTGGATTGGCAGTGGTGGTTGACGATGGGCCTGGGTTTGAACTCTCCTCTGTTGGTAGCTGACGACGACAGCGCTTTCTGGGTGGCTCACCCTCGTCTTCAGGTGTGAGGACAGATGATCCAGCTACAGCGAATGGTGGAAGATGGGCGGACCCGCTTCCCGAGACCTGCACTTCCTGTTGAGTTGACGTTGGGCCAGGCATTGATGGTGTCTTGTTTAGAGTGATCTTCTGCTCGACATGACTTGCTGCGGTGTCCTGCAGGACATTATACCATTGGTAAGTGTTCGTGAAACGGTGTTCGATGAAATCCTATCAGGTGCAAGGTTAGCTCGCACGACAAGGTGCTGTCATTCTGGTAGGTGCTTACCCTCGGTCCCATTGTGTACCCACGTTCGTTCCAGAACCATTCCAGCGTTAAACCCCATCCTGATATGTTTGGTGCCAGATAAAACATGTTCGTCGATATCAGGTCTAGCAAATTGACGTCGAATGCCACGCTGGGACGGATTGGTGCGCAGCCAAAGAATCCCATGCTAAGTAGAACCTCCGAAACAGGTTTGCACAGGCAAGGTGTTAGCTTGATGACTTCCAATCCTATCAACGCAATGTTAGCTTTGTGGTATTGCTTCATAGAGATTATCTCACTATCCCATCGTGCGAGCACAACCTCCAGCAGGAGAGCAGGTTTGTTGCACATGCAGGCTCGTGCTCGAATCTTCTCAGTTTCATCTTCTGAGGGAGCAAACCTTCCATGCTGTGTGAGCCTCCGCAAGCGAAGGTATTGAGGTATAAGCCGTGGTATTATGTCGTCTTTCCAACGCGCATACTGGTTGCCCTTCTTGCGACAATATCGCTGGCGCAGTCGCAGCTTGCGTTTTTCATCGTTTTCTTCTTGAGTCTTGAGTTCATGGGTGAGGATGCGTCGTACATCAAGCCCCCACATGTCGTCATCATCATGGGTCGGGCCATATGCGTCGGGTCTATCGCTGCCGGCTGGTGAGTATGCTCGCGACTGAGAGGCTTGTGCAGCTTGTGAAGCTCCCTGGCGACGATAGAAAGGATTTGGGGGTAGCAGCCGACTTTGGATGAAAGTTTCGTTGAGTCCCATTGCGAGAATAGTACCCTTGCGGGGCGTGCGAGGGATGACTGGCGCATCCTCATCTTGACGTCTCGGTTGGACCGTTTCGGCAGGCTTGAAGCTGTAGTCAGGCTTGGCCAGTAGAGCCTTCTGCTTGCGTGTTGTTACTTTAGAGAGCTTGCCGGCACGTCGGGAGCCTGCGAGCGGGATGCGCGCAGACGACATGATTGAGAAGAATCCTAGCTAGTAGAAGGCATTAACGCCCGCATCACGTGATCCTTCCTCGTCGAACTTCCGCCTTTCATTACAGCATTTGCCACAATCAAACTCATACAGGATTGGAAAGAACCGCCGGCTCTCCCAGCGTCTTCCAACACTTCGCTAGGTACGTCCCTCCGCCGCTGACCAGGAGTTCGCTTGCTAACCTTCACCCAAAGGTCACAGCCCAATCATATTAGTGGTGAGGTGAGCTGCCAACACCTTGTTACGATTAAACTCGTTAATTTACATGCATTGTGGACTCAGATTAACTTCAAGGCCATATACAAATAATAAATGGAACAAAAACATAGCAAGTCAAATACTGAGAAATTGTGAGTCTGGCGCAAACTGCATATATTAACAACGTTTGTTGTAAGCTCGAGGCATGAGGCCCAGGGAAGACCCCCTCAGACCATAGCGGTTCTCATCGGACGAGAGGAACATTGTCTTCTCTTCATATGTCTCCAGCGGCATCCATCTGACTGGAGCGGATGGTCGCACGATGTGTTCCGAGCTTGTTTTCGACGTCGGGAAGACAGTGGGAGGGGAAGATGCTGAAGGCAGTCAGTATGCGTCACGCGTCACGGAGGTGTCACGGTAGGATCCCGCGGGATCCTACCGTGACACCTCCGTGACATACTGCTCTGTATTACTCTTTGATTTATTTCAAGGTCTATTCGCACCACACTGCCTCGGCCTGTTTATTTCCTTGTGCAGCCTCTCTATCCTACACGATTCGACAACAACGTCTGTGTTTATCACGTGGATATCACTTACTGCATCCCTAGACACGTCCAGGATGATGCCACCACCGCGTCCGCAAGTGTTATAATGCGCATTTAGCCACTCAGTCATGGTTTATATGGTGCTGGGATTCAACAGCATCCTGAAGCAACGGCCAATTCCTGCGCTGTAAGCTATCTCTCTTACCGATAGAGTAGTAGGATGGCATAACCCTACGACACAGTTGTATATTCCCGCGACTATGGTCTTACGTCTCTGTGTGAATACCCAGGGATATTTAAAAGTAATGAAAGAGAAGATAATTCTCGGAGAAAAATACTCACCCCATGAGGCCGCCAGACGTACGGTAGCAAGGGTTTCTACACGTTTGGGGAACATACAACGCAGGAGTATATACCCACAGCTGTGATCGTACGCCTCCTCGCAAATACCTAGGGAGACTGAAAAGGAATGAAGAAGAATTCCACTCACCGTGGGGCCGCCGGCCGTACGGCAGTGAGGGTTCCTACGCGGGTGGGGAGCATACAGCGCAGCGTACATACCCGCAGTTGTGGTTGTGCGTCTCTGCATGAATACCCAGTGGAATCTCAGGCTAAACGTGCTGAAAAAGAACTATTAGGCTAAATATATATGCCTCAATTGTAATTGTACCCCCATGCGTGAACATGAATACACAGGGACCTCTAAAGGCAATGAGAAACGGATAATTACGATAAATTTGGCAGTCGACCTTTTGGAGATCTGAAACATGGTCCGAAATCTAGTAATAAGGTCTGAAATCCGGTCTGAAACGCCCTCTGAATGCTCCTCTTGAACATGGAATCACTACTACTGAACACTAGAATATGTTTCTATTTGATTCAAGCGAGGTCTGTAATATGGGATATTAGGTGTATTAAGCCTAATTCTTGTACCACTTATACACCTTTGAAATGTATGTACTACCGGGCTAGCTATGAATCCCGTAGCCCTTAGGTATCTTCTCTCGGATTGTTGTTATTGTTTAAGCGATAGTTGCACAAAATCGAAGATATACAATGAACCATGAAATTCAGAGAGTCATTATCTAAGAGAAAACATCTGGTGGCTTTGTATTCTATACTAACTGGAGGTATAGTTACTGACCCCTTGAATATTAAACATCGACGGCCCCTCCACCATTTCATTAACTCATGGTCTATTAAGAAAGTCTGTTCTTAAATTTAAGAAGGTCATGTAACGTTTTCGTAGCTTCGAGGAGTGTAAATATAAATTGCAGTATCCGTAATTCAACAGAATCGAGAATGTTTCTCTGCATTCTCGTGGGGATTAAATATCGCTGGTCACCCTGATAAGACGCTGCTCTTTACGAATTTATTCCACTGTAGTCTCTCGAATGACTTTGTACTATATCTATTCCCTGGGATAAATTCGAAATATCAAAGTATACCCTTTTGTTATACCATGTGCGCCTTTAAGTGCTCACAACGAACAAGCCAAATTCTCAGTCTTGGCTTCTATTAATACCGCCTCGCACCTAGTCAATCCTCTTCGTTATCCTACCCCGTCCACCCAACAGATCTCTTCTATTTATATTATGACCGTTTTACGGGGATGTGAGATATATATTGTGGAACAAATATATCTAACAGAGCGGGAGCCTCATTGTGTTGCAGTAGTAATAAAATTCTGGCTGTCGATAGAGAATGTTCATCACAATGATTGTTACGTCTGGCGGCCTCACGGGGTGAGTATTTTCTTTTTCATTACTTTTAAATTTACCTGGGTATTCACACAGAGACGTAAAACTATAGTCGCGGGAATATACAACTGTGTCGTATGCTCCACGTATGAATAGAATCCATCCCCGCCTTACGTCTGATGGCCTCACGGTGGGTGGCTCGCTTCCCATCCGTTAGTTTCACGCCTGCCGCACATCTCCTTTACGGGTGCCATCATACTATTCTATCGGTATCGGCTCCTGCTTACTTTCCAATAGGCAGGTAAAATAATATTTCTACGGCTTTATGATATTAGGATATGCTGATAGTATAAATGGTAGGTATATATCGTGATACTATTAATGCATATAGGACCTACGACTATTGCTAGAAACACTCTTGCCGTACATGGGTAGGACTCCGGCATTCACTTGCCCGCCGTACGGTCACAAGCCTCGTGGGCAACGTTCCGCTGTCACCATGCTAGTACCGATCTATTGTAAGGTTGTCAACTGGTCACAGGTGGTTTCAACGAATCGTCTTGAGGAGCATGAAAAAGATGAGAAGGGAGGTATTGACAAATTGGATATCGAGTCGAATGGTATATCCTCTATTTGGAGCTTCCACCGGCACGACCATTCAAAACACCGTACTAGTCACTCTTGACTTGAGGGAAATGCATTTAACACAGTTATGTGAACATGCAGTCTCAATTTACTAATTTGTATCTCAAAGGCAGCTCACAAGGATTCCAAAAAGATAGCATTCAAAGCATTGCTATGTAGTCATGACAAACTGGATAAAACTAAAGATCTTGGGGCTGGACGTCCAGGACCAATATTTGGCATTGGAGACCTGCCTGGAACATAGAACCAGATTGGCCCAGAATGACAGCTTAAACGAGGAGCTCACAGATAGAGATATAGCTTGCGGCGCCGGAATCGGCCGTTGCTTCTGGTCGTGAATCACATTCATCGCCATTGTGAGAAAAAGGAGGGAACAGGATGCAAAAAACTAGGATTTGTGCCATGCTGCACTGAAAACGCTGCTTTCATGTCTTCAATGACCAATCCATCTCCCAAGCCTATTATGAAAGCCCTTATTTTTGGTTTACTTAGCTGAAAATTACGTTAGAACTCGTGGAATAGTTATTTTCGGTCTTGATAAATGTCCTTTGAAAAATGTATCTCCTATCTTCCTTTCCACAGGCGTTCCAGTGTTAGTGCTCACCCGCAACTAACTTCAACTCCACTCCACTCCACTCCACGCCTCGGACTCCGGAGTCCTATGGTGGGGTTCCTCAGTTCTTATGATGTCCATGGCTTGCTCAACTGACAAACACCGAAATTTTAGAGTAGCGGAACAGCCCAAAAATGGATCAATCTATTTGCTGCGCACGGCGAATCTGATTTCTGGTGACCAGGAAGAAGCAGGCCGCATTAGGACTGAAGGCGGGGATGTGGGGCAGGGATGATACAGTGCGGTGAGGGCGTGGTGAGGGCGGTGTAATTGGAACTCCGACATTACTCAGCTCTCACATGCGTCTAGTGTTGCTCCCGCATTTTTACAGGCTTTTCGGGAGCTCTAGCGGAAGGTAAAGGATGCCAGTAATTTTGTATATCCTTAGAGCATTACCTTCATATGTTTGTGGAAGGAGACTCTCAAAGGAAGGGCTTGTGGAACACGGACCGTTCAGGACTAAATGGGACTAACGGCAACACTAGACGCATGTGACAGCTGAGTAATTTCGGAGCTCCAATCACACCGCCCTCACCACGCCCTCACTGCACTGTATCATCCCTGCCCCATTCTTTCCTACTTCAGTCCTACATTCTTGTATATGATACATAGCAAAATCGCTCAGTAGGTAATGTCCCCATATATGTAGCTGTAAAGAAACCTACTGATGTTGCGTAACTGCATTGAGACCGATCAGACAGTCAGCCATGATCGGTCTCAGCCATGATCGGTCTCGATTACTGTGATTGATGCTAAGCAATGAATTAACCCCAATGGGAGCGGATTATCAGTGAGTAGCTACACTGGAGCTGGATAGGTGGACTTTAGGGACTGACTGCTATAAAAGAGGAGCTACATTGGAGATGGACGAGAAGTTGCAAAGGCATTCACCTCCTTACCCCCTATGAAAACGCGCCGCGCTGCAGCATCCAGCAGCAAGAACGCCGCCAGACCTCCGGCCAGACCTCCAGCAAAAGCTCCGGCCAAGCAGGCCATCAAATCTGCTTCAACGAAGGCCAAAGCTGCTACCACGAAGGCTGTAGGCAAGGTGCGTAGGACTGTTATGCATACCCATGCAATACGCTGACGTTCATTGGACTTTAGGGTGTCGCTGACCAGACCATCGCAGCCCCTACAAGGGATATAGGGAAGGTACGTAAAGATAGTGAAGAAGACGCACGGCCCTAATGTTGCTTCGGGTTACAGCTGTCTGCCAATGAGCTCGTCGAGCTCATTCAGGCTGAGGAGGCTGCTGAGTTGGAACGCATTCGGGCTGGTTGTCGTCGCCGCAAAGTCCGCCAGGCTGATGAGCTCGAAGAGGGGTTCACCAACGACACCATAGAACAGTGTCGTCGCCGCCTTGAAAAGCTGAAGACCTCTGGTGTAAATGTGTCGTGTGCCACCTCGGATGGCATGTCTCTATTGCCTTCGATCACCGACGCCGTACCCACTCCTGCTGTTCAGCCCAGTTCTGACAACGGCCTCGACACTGCCCATGCTCATGACGACTCTCAACTCATCCATCTCAAGCGCGAAGTCCGCTCCCCAGACCTGGAGCTGGACATCGCTGGGGTGGGGAATCCTCTGTCTATCAATGAACCCTCGTCGTCAGATGAGGAAGCAGGCACCAACAATCCCACTTACCAACCCGCGCCCGTTGATCAGCCTCAACCCGATGACTTCGAGGTTGTTACCACCAACGCTGCCACTGCCATTGTCAGCGCCAGCGGATCTCAAGGTGGCAATGATGGCAATGAGGATGAAGATCGTGGGCAAGGCCAGCAAACGAAGCTCAAATGCGCTGAGGATGATGAGGCTCGCCCTGGATCACTTATGAGGGCTCAGCTTCAAGTCTTGCGCAACAAGAACAGCGAGCTTGAGCAGTGGGTCACCGAGAAGGCTCGTGAGTGGAACGTCAGCAATCTCACCATCACCACCAACATGGGCCTCGACAACCGTGAAAGACGTGCCATAAATTTCTGGAACGTTTTCCAGACTGTCTTTTGGAACCAGGCTATTGAAGAACACGAAGCTAAGCAGCCTGAGGGAGGTGAAGAGCGTACGTGGCCTTTTAGACTATCCATATTGCTCAGTTGCTGATGTATCTAACAGTTGATTGTGAAGTGGTGTCAGAGGAATGCCGCGAGGCCTATGCCAAGCTCAGGTTGGATAGGGAAGAGTTGACTGAAAAACAGCTGGAAGAGATAGAGCATAAGCGCGAGGAGATTAGGCGCAGATATGAAGAGCTGGAGGAGGAGGAGGAGTTGCGTTACAGGCAGGGAAATACTGGAAAGTTGATGCGCCAGGCACGTAAGGAGTTGTCTATGCGAGTATGTAGCAAACATCATGAGACAGTTTCAATGAAACACTGCCACTGACAACAATCTCACAGGCACAGTGGTTTGCTCTGCGAGGTGTCCTAATTGGGGGGTTTGCAGTTAGCATTGACTATCTAGACCCAGTCAGCCACACCCTCAACTTCACTTTTGCTGGGAACCAAAGTGCATGCAAATTCTTCGACAATGAGGAGGTCAACATGGCCCAAATAATCTATGACTTTGAGACCTATTGTCGGTACGTTATGTTGCTTTTACCTTTCAACGCCAAGCTGACATTGATGCAAGGGAGGGTGAACTGAAGGAACGCCAGCGTGGTGAGAAGTACAACAATGCTCAAGCAGCCTTGCGATACACTATGGAGAACCAAGGTGGTGATAAGCGGAAGTCAGCCATTTCAGAGATGTTGCGCAGGATATGGAGTACGTATGAACTCCTGTTTCGGAGCTGAGTTAGCTAACCAGACTGTGAATGCCGCAGAGGATGCTACCGGCCTGCACACAACCCGTTTACGGTGGGATGAATGGGCAGAAGACTTCCTGAAGAAACACAAATGTCTGGTTGGGTGGCCTGCCGAGGTAACATGGCCTAGTGGGCCGGCTCCATACGGCAGTATCGATAGAGGCAGGGGTGGCAAACTATTGGCGGAAGCGTTGCTGGCGGATGAGGGACGTGAGATTCGGGCTGAGGCATGGACTGAAGGTATGTCTGCTCGATAACATGTAACATGTATAAACTAATGTGTCTATTTACAGCGGAAATAAAGCTGGCTAAGAGCGCTCCCCGCCATCGTTTGAACAAGGATCCAACATGGCAGTGCATCCCCATTGTTGTTGATCAAGACGGGAACACTCTTCTCACCATCGGAGAAATGGATGAACAGACCGTTGCACGTGCCAACTTCCCCAAAGGCTCGAGCAACAAGAAAGCCAGCAATGTTGGAGGGCGCAAGAGGAAAGCTGGTGTGGACGAGGATGAGAGTGAAGGGGAAGTATCTGTTGGACGTAAAGACAGTGAGGGCGAGCCTGAGGAGGAACCCCAGGCGAAACGATTGAAGAAGAATGTGAAGGCCAATAAGGCTGAGGGTCCCAAGCGAGGAAGAAAAGAACCCAAGAGTAAGCCAAAGTCGAAGCCTTATTGCAATGGCAGTGATGCTGACATCAGTTCTGGTATGTCCCCACATTGTTTATGATTTCTCGTATGCTTATCTTGGGGGCAGAACATCCACAGAATGCTGGCCTCGGTGATGAGTCTGCAGCTGTTGAAGTTGTAGTGCCACCAAAGGAACGGAAGCAGAGGCCGCGGCCGAGAATGGTCATACCCCAGGGGGTCACAGGCGAGGGAGAAGGCCAGGAGCAGTTCACCGAGCGGGATCTGGGCGGCTTGGCAGGGGGTGGAGGACATGTCCGTGCGCAGCTGAGGGGTTTAGGGGTGCCTGACAGAGCTTCTGTAGCTCAAGTTGATGGGAGTTGGATTGATGTAGACATGCAGGGTGCTATGACCGGGATGGCAATTGTCGAAGAGGATGCATGGCAAACATCTGATGACTACGGTACAGGTCCTAGCTCAGGACACTATGTCAGTGTTGGGCCTGAGATGTCTGGGGGTTGCGCTCGGGGGCCTACTCAGGTGCCTGATGTCACACTGGGCTTTGTCCGAGGAACTACTGAGGTGGTTGAAACTGTGCAGGGATTTACGCGCGGAGGTAGACAGGTGCCTATTCATCATGCTGTTGCTGCTCATCCAGTGGCATATTCAAGGCCTCTGATACGTCCTCCATCAACTCGTCCTCCATCTCGTGGCCAGTCTCGTCCTCCCTCTCGCGGACAATCACGGATGGGACCTGCCACGCTGTATGACATGTCGACTGCGACTGGTGGGGTAGTACATACTGGGTATACGCATGTAGCACCTCTTACTGTTCCAAGGATACGTGGCCGGAGTCTGAGTCTAGAGCCACAACCCTATGCCGACATGCATGGGCAATATGTTCAATCCCCTCTGTTGAACAGACCAAGTCATGCTATGGCTGTCTATGGTGCTCCATCGACGTCACTTCAGGCAGAGGTAAGTAACAATGTCAAGCGGAATGGAAGGTGCTTGGCTAACATGTGATTACAGACGAGCACGAGCAACGTTGGATATGCGGGAGTGAATGGACAAGGGTACAAGATGGTGGCGAATAGACATGTGCCTGAGAGGAGGACACACGTTACCAGTCCTACGATGTACCTGACTGCTACTCCCGCAACGATGCATCAAGCTGCTACTCCCGCCATGTATCCTGCTCCGCCCGCACTATATCCATCGGAGGGGTCTTATCAACGACATGGACCTTGGGATGCTAGAGAACAAAATCAGGGTTATGAGTATAGAGCTGGTCAAGGGGGTCAGAGAATGCCGCCGGTGCACGAAGAAGGCTATGAGTACGAGTATAAATAGTAAAAAATATGATTATTATGTGTCGTGACCCTGATATTATGTGTTATAACTCAATATTTTTTATGGATGAAATCGTATTTAGACAATGTCAATCGTGAATATACATACATGTAACTTGTGAGATTCAACTAAAACTAAGCATGAACGGATGACATAAGCCTGCGCAACCATGCGTAAAACATGAAACAGTATAAATGAGCTGATAGGTTATATGTGATAGATATGTTAGGAGACATAGCATGAGGGAGCGAGGGAACAAGCATGTCGGTGCATTGGACGAGTCAGTACTTATAGTGAAGGCGGAAATTTATTGTATAAGCTCAAAGGAGGCTACAAGGAGCTACAGAGGAGCTACGAAAAATGCATAGGATGTACGAATGACCTCCTGTGACTCTCGATAAGTCCGGATATTGCGAGTGGCCTCCTTAGTAGCTCCCGAGGAGCTGCGCGAAATGAATAACGAAGTTGGACACCATCGAGGAGCTCCTCAGGACGTCCGTCGAAGGTCCAGTGTGGGGAGGAGCCTTGCGAGGGGCGAGGTGCTGAGGAGGTGCTGCCCGCACAGCCTGAGGAGCTCCTGCGGAGTTCATCTTGCTAGCGCCAGGCTCCTTTTCTTTAAGACAGGTGGGACCGCCAGGACCTCCTGAGGAGCTCCTTCGATTAAACCACCTATTAGCTCAACGGAATTGAGCGATGATCTGTACCTTCTTGATATATTAGGTGGGGTACTTAGGGTG